>JAJEJO010002797.1:202518-235464 GCA_020662805.1 Glaucomys volans
AAGAAAGAAAGAAAGAAAGAAAGAAAGAAAGAAAGAAAGAAAGAAAGGGAAAAGGGAGACCTTCTCTCATAAAAGCAGAAACATATGATTGAAGAGGGCCAGACAAAGGAAGTTCTTATAAATTAAGTATAGGATTTGGTCTTGACTCAGTAGAAATGACAGCACTATTGCAACTTCTTGAGTAAGGAAGTAATGAATAATAATGAACTTTCAGGGAAGACAAAGCATTACATCTCCCCATTCAATTAGGGTTTGAATTTCCTCCACAGTATCTTTCCCAAGTGGTCATCACCTGGCTTAAACATGGGCAAGAACAGAGCACACGCATACATTGAAAGTCAGCTATTTTCTCTTTGAAACTCTTCCATTTGTGAGAATTCATGTTTGTTTCTTATGATTGAGCCTAATAACTCTCAACCACCAGTCTCAATTCAAACCTCCCATACAGGTACAACCTAGCTCTCTTCCACTTTGAACAGATACTCAAATATTTTGAACACAGTTGACTCCTTTGGATCTGCTTTTCCCCCAGAAAAACATCCCAGCCCCTTCAACTCTACCTTCCATAAATGGTTTTGAAGTACTATGCTTTGTCATCTTGAAGATTCTCTTCCAGTCTCTAATTTGTCAAAGTCCCTCCTGGGGTTGGCCACTCAGATCTGAACGTACAATGTGAGGTGCAATAAGATTGATCAGCCAGGAGAAAGATGATCCTCTCATGGCTTTTGTCAACCAAAGCAAACTATGATTGCATTTGTCTTCCTATCACAAAATGACAATATAGTTTAAAACCCTGAAGTCTTTCACATTTGCTACTGTTAAGTCCAACCATCGTATATCTATGTAGTTCCAGACACAAAGACAGAACCATGCATACATTTGCCCCAGCAAAGTTTCCTTTGAGGTTTGACCAACCCAATTTTACCAGTCATGTTTTGGATATTAACTGCAAATTCAACAAGTAAGTAAGCCTTCCACATTCTCATCCAAATTACTGAAAAATATGTTGAAATTTCTGTAGAGTCTTTTCAAGCACTGATCGGGCAGTCTTTGCATAAGTAATTTTAAATCCACCTGCAGTTCACCTAACTGCCATCTTGTCTGCAAAATTGTCAGGAGGTTTTCATAAGTGGATTGTTAAATTCAGAGTATGATAGCAATTACTAATGTCTATTGCATTTTCTGTGTGCTGGCTATGATTCTGAGTGCTCTCTATTGTGGCCTCTACATATAATCCTTCCAACAATATTCTAAGGTAGGCACCGACATTTTCCTCACTAAACAATACAGACATATAAGTAGTATGGTAATATGTCGTACATCACACTGCTAGTAAAGGGGAGAGAATTCTGTCACTGAAGATCTGGCTCCAGAGCCTGTGACCTTCCCATGGCACTCTTATGTGAAGCAACAGAATAAAATCTGTTGTTTTCTGATAGTCTAGGAGAAGAAACAAGGTTGGTCTTCCATGGCTTGTCCTTAGGGAACCCATGCTCCAAGTGATTACTTCTTCCTTTTATAAGGGTTCAAATACAACTCATGAATAAGTCATTTAATCATTGTAGAGTCTTCGTCCAAGACCAATGCATAGATTGCAAAAATCACAGCCCTAACCCTTAAAAAACTAAAAGTCAGATTTGCAGTTGCCAATCTCCTGGCTTCCCGCTCCTCTCCCACTACATCCTCCCCTGAAAACTGCTTCGACAGGGGCACAAAGGCGAGGAGTTATCACCTGAGCCAGCGGGCTCAGGCATCTAACTCTGAAGACCTTTCTACAAGATTTGTTTTTTTTTTAAATCAATTCTTCTCTTCTTTCTAAAGATCACTCTTGTCAGATTTAAGAACCAAGTTGTGAGTTTATCAGTTTCCTTTTCTCCCTGTCATATTTGTTTATTTAAAACCTCAACCTTCTTCTAAAAATAAATTAAGGTATCTCTGTCATCTGTTGTCATTACACTATTCATCCATAATGACAGCCCTGTCTTTCCTTTTTTTCCTCTCTTTGCTCTAAAACTAACATGAAAATTGCTTTCATTGTTGTTATTCTTAGCATTATTCACAGACTTCAGCCCATTCTGAATCTCAGTTCTCCTGGTATAAGTTTTATAGCCATATGCCACTTTTATGTTTATCTGTGAAAATATATTTTTTCTTTCATCTTTTGCATATTTTCAAAATTCTGAATGCAATTGATCACTTATAATTGTCCTGTGAGAATTTAGGGAGATTTAAGGCATTCCACGCCTCTTAAACTTTCTTCCATTTAGAATCCCAGGTCATATGATCAAACCTACTTTTTTTACAGACTCATACTGACATTTTCCTTTTTAAATGCTCACTGATCTTATGACTGGACATTGTGTCAGTCATTTCTTCACAAGGTTGCTATTATATTTACCTGTATATTTTCTGTTGTTGGTCATGACTTAATCCAGAGTACTAATGACATTATATTCCTGAGCTCCTAAGAGTAGAAATGGTCAATAGGTGGAGATTGTTCAAATTCTCTACTTTTTTGCCAAGCAAGATCTTCCGGCATATATCTAAACACTTGAAGTCCTCTCTTATTCCTTTACTGTCCCTCTGCTAGGTCTATTTATTAGCTATATCAGAAAGTCTTCTTGTGCCCTGACCTGTCCTGGCTTGTTGGAGTATATTGTTCCTCATTCCTGTGCCAAAGATGCTAGAGACTAACTTTATGACCTCAGTTGTCTATATACAGAGTTAAAGTTCATGGATAATAATTGATCTTGAGATGTTAACATAAATAAACAAATATAAGATTCTTGGTGAAGATTTGGTGGAATTAATCAAAAAAATGCCTCCAGTGCCATTTTTATGGCATTTCTGATGTGTCCCATGATATCCCACAACAATAAACCATAACAAAACATCTTATCAGACATTCTTTCCCTCTGAAATATTTCTGGTTTCAGTTTAGTGTCCTCTTAATACATTCTCTAAGTCCCCCTGGTCAAGCCATGCTTCCTAGTTTTGTGATGGACATTGCATCCCTTGTCATTTCTGTAGATGCAAGTCTGTGCTTCTGTACCTAAGCAGACATTGTTGTTTGTTGTTATGAAAAGGCAGTGTGGCCAAGGGATAAAGAGCCCAGAATCAGGCAACCTCAGCCCAAGCCCTGCATCTACAACTTCACTTGTATTTGGGCTACCTACATATCTTCTCACAATGCATTTTTTGCAACTATCAAAGAAAGGTAATGATAAGGATTTTATCAGGAAAAAATTAGATAAATTATGTAACACATTTAGCAAAGTGTTTGGCACAAATAGGCAATAAATTCTAGTGACCTGAGGAAAGAACTGCCTCTTTTAACCAAAAACAAATAGTTTTACATAATTTTATAATAGTATTTAATAATAGTCACAAAAAGCCAAAAGAGTTATCATTACAAGAAATTTCTAAAGGGGAACTTAAAATCCTGATGGGACATGGTGATGAAGCCACTATCCAGAAAATTCATTTCGTTCTTTGACATACTAGTAGCTAACCACTTACCTCTTATACTCACATTTGTTTCCAAAGTTCCAATGTTCTGGTAGAAAAGACAAAAATACCACTGCTGTGGTCCCCAGCCTAATGCTTTTTCATCAAGATGCCACAGTCTCCAGACACCTGGAGGATGTCAGCCTAAACACAGGATTCACCTGGACAGCGAACAATGGGCAGGTTCACTTAGCCTTGCCAGGCTCCACTTCTTACCCCAAAGTGCCTGCTTTGGAAAGGCAACATGACTACTGGTGGCATCCATCACCAACACAGGATAAGTCTCTCCTCACTGAAAGCAGTGGGGAGTTTTCTGTGGTCAACTTTATTACTTGTGAATTTTCCTTGTTACCTATTATTCCCAGATCACAAGCTAGTGTCACACAGGATGAACCTAAGAAAGCAGGGCTTGAGAGATGAAGGAAAACCAGGAGACAAGTGCACTAATCCAGACATAATTTCATCAGGACTCAGACTACAATGGAGGCAACCAGAAAATATAAGTAAAAAACATATAATCAATAATATTTAGGAATAATCTAGGCCTCAGAGACTGATTATATGTGAAAGGGAAAGGTCACAGATAAATACCAGGTTTCAAAGTTGAGAGTAATGGGCAAAGTTGAAGAAAGTAATGACTGGTTGACTTGGATGAAGCACAATTAGGAATGTAATTATGGGGAATTAGAAGGAGATGGATGATCAAGAAAGCTGTTACCTAAAAAGAGGCACCCCTCTAAATCAGTCAGAGGATTATCTCTGGTGATAAGATGATATACTGGTATTCTGGAAAAAGGAGTTGTTTGGTTTTTAATCCTAATAACATTATTATTAAAAATAGCATATCTATTTTAAAATAAATGTATTTACTTAAGCAAAAGAATATTAAGTAAGTAATAGTAGGATGAAATGCAAATATGATAAAACAATTATGAAAATTATGCATAAGTAAAGCAAATCTGGGGTTTACAGTAGGAAAAGACTCAGGGATTAACATAAATTTAAATGGATCAAAGTTAAAAAGCTGCAAAGCTTACCCAGTCCTGATCATTGTAGTGATCACTGTAGACTTCCTTGAGATAGATGGTACCTGGAAGACTATTGGTCAATTTCTGGAAGAGCCAAGACTCCTTCTTTCCATGAAAATCTGTTTTCTCTTCCCAAAATTGCAATTAGGGTTGAAACTAAAAGCTCTCAAGAGGATTGGCAATATAGCTTAGTTGTAGAGCATTTGCCTAGCATGTGTGAGGCCCTCAGTTCAATCCCCAATGCCAGAAAGATAAATAAATAAATAAATAAATAAATAAAGCCTTCAAAAAAATAATAGGCTGTCTTTTCTTAAAGGAACAATATGCACTATTGAGGCCCTTTTGCAGGGTGAACCCTGGCCCCGTTCTTGCCTGGGCCATTTCTTCACATCCGAATATCCTCACCTCTCCCAACTCTGTTTACAACTGAGTTTTTCACTTTTGAAGATACCTGCTTGGGAACTTTTGATTCTTTTGCAGGCTGTTCATCTTCCAAAGGTTTGCTTGATCCCTCTGTTGTCTGTATTTGTGAAACTTCCTGTGATCTAAGTACCACGCTTTCTCCTTCTGAGGCTTCCCATTCTGGTATGTCCTCCTGTTCAATCTGGAGAACACTTGACACATCTTTCAGAAGCTCCTCAAACATACTTTGCTGGAAAAAAAAAAAAAAGTACAAGAATGCTCTCTTTATTGGTCCTTCCAAAGTCTTCAGTTGTGTAACATTTTCTATCTGACCACCAAATGAATATGAAAACGCATGCGTGAAATGTAGAAGAGGTGGTAAGTTTCCTCTACAAATTAATAAAAATGTGAAGCCTAGCAAATTGTTTTCCCTGGTCTTTATCTCAGAAAATATACCAATTCTACAGTTTTTATGCACAAACTCAGGAAATCACAAGACTCAGATCTTACCCTGGCACCACCCAACACTCACACAGTGTCAAGCCAGTATACCTTCCACAAAAGGCACTGCAGACAGTTCTATTCACTATCCCACTTGGCTCTTAGGTCAGCCTTGGGTTCACTACCCAAACCTGAGGTGCTGAGAACCTGAGAAGTGGGTTTCCTGCTAGGCAGCTCCTCCTTCAGAATCTGGCTTCAGTTCCGGGGAAAGAGCTGAGCCTGAGACCTCAGGAAGGCTGCCAGATACCATTGATCCTTCCCATGCCCAGATGAAAATTTCTCACAAAATGTTATTCCTATACTGCTTCATGCTCTTTAAAAAATGTCTCACTGCCTTATGTTTCTCATCAAATCCAAAGGAAATGATCTATATGGCCACATTTGAGTCATAATTAATTCTAAACCAGGATTATTTGGGATTATGAAGCACACTGGCCGTTAAAATTCATTGCCTCAATTTAACAAATGATAAGACTAGTCTGACTTACTGTAAAAGCCCTATTTACATAATAATTACTTGAAGATCAACTTTGTCATTTTGTTCCTTGATATATTCATTTGCTAATAAGTAAAATAAAGGATAAAAGATGCCTTACAGTATCAAATATTACATAAATTTCTTTGTTGTACAAGAAGGGATACCTGAACCAAGATGTTCAAGTTCGTAAAATGAACTTTAATCTTTAGCTCGTGTTTTAACAAAGTTACAGGCAAATAGAAAGACTAAGAACTATTTAAGCACACGAGACTGAATTCAAGTTCTGGATCTGTCAATGAAAAGATGGTTGATCATGGTGGACTAAAAAAAGCTTTTTCAGACTTATTTTCCCCATTGGCAAAAAAGGTTAATAAGACTCTTTTCATAAAAAGGCGAAGTAGATATGCTGAGATAATAAATAAGGGCCCTGCTGCTGTACTTACTACCCATGATGAACCCACTCATTTTATGTTCCATAGCTTTGGGGATTGTTGACCATTCCCTTTCTTTTGAATTTCTATGCTCTTGGCTTCTTCCACACATTCTCCCAGGGTTATGGTTTGGGAGACTAAACAAATGAAAGTAGCACCCACCAAATTGAAAAATAGAAGAAGAAATTCTTGAAAGGAGGGCAATTCCAGCTGCAGTTCCCTTTCTTCAGGACTCTGCCTGCCTCACCTCCTCTACAAAGCCTGTCCTGATCCTATAACTCCTCTGTATGAGCATGCTTCACATAGTGTTGCAATTGCTTAGGCTAGATATGAGTACAAGCTCATCTAATTTTAATATTCAGTACAGCTCCATGAAATAAGAACTGTTGGTAACCCCACTTTATGGATAAGAAAACTGAGGCTTAAAGAAGTTATATAACTTGCTCACAGTCATGCTTTGAGTAAGTAGAAAAGTTTTGTTTAAACCTAGACCATCAGATTCCGAAGTGTACTCTTTCTCTACTTATATCCCTTTCACTCAATAGACTTAGTCATTCTAAAAACGTGGTCCACAGATTCCTGACAGTCTTTGAGATCCTTTCAAGAGGACTACAATATCAAAAGTACTTTCATAATATTAAGATGTTATTTACCTTTTTCACTGTGTTGAAATTTGCACAGATAATGGTAAAGCAGTAGTGGACAAAATGGCAAACCAATACTTTTTAAATGATTAATGCATGAGGTTACAAATATCATCCATGGTAAAAGATTAGCTCAAAGAGCAGGATGGAGCAATGGATTTAATGTAAGGATATGCAAGGAGTTCATATATCCGGTTTCTGATTCCACATTGCAACTAATCTTTAGGAAAGCAGCACTTGTGGAGTTTTGGTGCATTAACAAAGGAGAGTATCTGTAATTATATTAGAAAACTATGAAAATATGACTCCCTTTCCAATCTGCATGAGATCAGATTTACTTACTAGATTTCGGTCAAAATAACACATTGCAAAGGATTAAATACAGAAACAGACATGAAAATCTAGCTCTCTGTTACAGTCAGACATTAGATTCACAGAAAATGTAAGACAATACTACTCTTTTCACTCAAACTTATTGTGTATGTTTTCCTAAAAACTATTCTTTTATGTTAACATGTTATGATTTAGAAGTGGAATATCACCTGAAGTCTCATGTGTTCAGAAACTCCCACTGTTAAGAGGGTACTAGTGTTGCCACATGCTAATCCTGAAGGCAGGGAATAAGATGCAAAGGGGCAAAAGACATGGTCTCAACCAGAATCATCTCAAAGTCCAGTAGTTCTATCATTCGTGGTGACTCTAACACTACAGGATCCATGGCTTTAGCAAAAAAGATTCATACGCTTTCTGAACATGATATGTTACTATAAAAAGAAGTGTGATCTCAGTTTTTTTGTGTATGGGGTCCCTCAACAACTAAAGGAGCTTGCCATTTTTACCATTCTGTGAGCCCTATGTAAAGGAACTGATCATCATGCCATCTTTTTCATTTAATTCTGAATTTTTGTATATAAGTAGATAATTTTCATTCACAATAAACATCGCTTTGAATCCCACAAATATTTTGTCATTGATGGTCAAAAGGAATCTTTATTTCTGAAACAAACTTGTCACCAACAGTCCATATTTCTCAACAACATTCTCCCCTTGTCAATACTTTTAACAGTTCTGCTACCTAACCTCAGACTAAAGTAATGCTTTCTTAGAATTTAGTAACTTTTAATTAATTCCCCAACTACATTCTATATCTGGATGGCTTTAAACCAGTAAAACTGTGAAAAACCTTTTCCTTCTTAAAAGAATGTTGGGCCTTAGCACAAAAGGTCTATGATATCAGCCATAGTGAACTAAGAACCGGACTCCTTGCATAGTGTTGGATAAGGTACACTTAAACACGCCTCTAAAATAATTTGAAGTAAATCTTTTAAAACTCTCTATATAAACATTAAGCAACAAATCCCTCTCCTCAGATTATACTCAAAGGACTTAAAATCAGCATACTACAGTGACACAGTCACATCAATGTTTATAGCAGCTCAATTTACAATAGCTAAACTATGGAATCAGCCTAGGTGCCTTTCAACAGATGAATGGATAAAGAAAATGTGGTATATATACACAATGGAATATTACTCAACCTTAAAGAAGAATGAAAATATGGCATTTGCCAGTAAATGGATGGAACTGGAGAGTATCATGCTAAGTGAAATAAGCCAATCCCAAAAAACCAAAGGCCCAGTGTTTTCTCTGATAAGCAGAAGCTAATTCACAATAAGGAACAGGTAGGGAAGAATTGAAGTACTTTGGAATAGACAAAGGGGAATGAAGGGAAGGGAGCGAGAAGGAATAGGAAAGATAGCAGAATGAATCAGACATTACTATCCTATGTATCACGTGACCAATGTAATTCTATATCGACTAGAAGAATGAGAAGTTATACCCCTTATATGTATAATATGTCAAAATATATTGTACTATCATGCATAACTTATAAGAACAAATAAAAATATATGTTAAAAAACAAGAGATAGGCTATTACTTTAGTATAGGCAAGAAGGATTTTTATTAAGCACTTTACCATTTGAGGTTCCTCAACACTTACCTGTAACTCTTGTTCTTCTTCCATCTCAAGTGTTTCTGCTCCCAGCTGAACTGCTTCTGCTTCCATCTGAGGTGTTTCTGCTTGCAGCTGAGGTGTTTTGAGGCACACTTTTCCCATCAAAGAAATATCCTTGAAGGAAGAAGAGAAAACAAAGCAATGTCAATTTTAAAAATCATTTGAGTGCATTATTCAATATAGAAAAATATCAGCTAATTAATACAATAAGTGAGAAATACATAATAAAAGTACAAGCTACTCAATAACAAGCAAAAAATGAAAAATATGAAAAAATATTTTTTGTCTATTCTTTCAATTTGTTGCCTTTTGTATTGCTGATCACAGTAGATATATTATTAGGTTTAATAAGATAACTATAAAATATGATATCAGCTATTTTAAAAATGCCCCCATTAAATCAAATACTGTAAAACACTGAACAAGAAAATTAAATCAAAACTAAAGTTCAATCTAACCAAGAGCAAAAAGGAATATGAATATATTTTAAACTTCACTGGTATAACTGTTAGTGTTATTTTTACAACTATTAATGCCAATTGCAATGATATATTCTACTTGATCGAAGTGCTAAGAAGATAGGACATTATAATGATTAACAATGAACCAGGAATAAAGAGATCCTGGTTCTCTACAAACTATATATCCACAGATGAGGCATCAATGGGCAGTTATTTTTCTTCTCATCACTCCTTAATTTTATCATCCTTAAAATGGGCATTCAACTGTATTACTTTCCAAGACCCCTTTTCCATTAACCTTTTAGTAATGTCAATAGACAAATTAAAACACCCATTATGCTTTAAATCCATTGCTTTTCTTCTTTTTCTTTATTATTTTTAAGGATCCAACTTGGGCCATTGACTTCTACTTTTACCCTTCTACTATATGTAACTATAAAACTGGGTAAAATAAAAGAACAACTCTGTTAGGCATGGACAGTAGAGAAGATGCTTGCAGAAGAAATGACAGTGAACTTGCAGGCATCAGAGAAATAAGCAAAATTAATTGTGGAAGAAATAAAAGTAAAATAAAATAAACAAATACTCAGCCTAACATTTTTAATTGCAGTCTCAGAAAGGTGTTGTATGGGATCTGAAAACATTTGCACAAAAAAATTACCAAAATTTTTCCAAATTTTAAGATAGCTATAAATCCCTGATATAAGAAACTCAATAATCACCAAGAGAAAGCACACAAAGAACACTGCATTGGGTACATAGAATGAAAATAATGAGAATATGGAATAAAAATGTTTTATGTACTAGAAAAAAAAAGAAACATTAAGTACAAGGAAACAAAGAATCATTGAACACTTAATTACAACAAACTAATACTCCAGATTTCTTATCACGCAAGTCAGAAGACAAAGAAGCAACATATCCAAAACCCCAGTACTGACAGAAAATGATTATCCACACAAAATTCTATAACTAGTAAAAATATCTTTCAAAAGTCAAAATTAAATACCTTTGCAGCAAGCAAAAAGTGAAGAAAATTCATGCCAATAAGAGATAATGATGGCAACAGAATGGTTACATTAACATCCAACATAGCAGTCTTCAAAATAAGGGATGTTAGCAAGGAGAAAGAGGATCACTTCACAACAACAAAAGGGTCAAGTAACTCAGAAGACTAACAATATGCACAAAATGAAAATAGAAGCACACAAAATACTATCCTACTTGGACACTTCAAGGTGAGACCACCGGGCTCCAGAGACTTCTCACTTCATGACTGTATGAATTAGATAATAAATGTGAAAACCCATCACTAATTCTTTACAACATTTTAGGTTTATGAATATATCATTGAAGTATACAAACATAAAAATGATAAACATCAAATTCAGAGTACTGCCCACATCTGAGCAGGGAAGGAATTAGTGGGAGGAGGTACAAAGGGAGCCTGCACTTACTTGTAATTTTCTACTTATTTAAGCAGTATGAAGTAAATATGACAAAACATTAAATTTCAAAAAACCTGAAATTTCAAATATTTGAAATACTTCATAATAAAAATACTTTAAAGAAAATTTTTGATACATTTTAGAGGATAGTATAATAATAATGTCAAGAATAGATAAAAATAACTCAATAGCCTACAATTTGCCTTACATGTGAACATAAATGCATAAACCCCAAATAACATATTTATAAATAAATCCAAGCCACTTACTTAGAACCAATGCATTTTGACAAAAGGAAGTTTTTCCCAGAATGTGGATAATTCATATTAATTTCTGATGTTAAAAAATGAATGAAAATCTATATGATCTTCTCAACAAATGCTCAGAAAACTTATCAGTAAAATTCAATGCCCATTACTGAATAAAAAGGAACTACAAATAGAAGAAAACTTTCCTAATAATATCTATAGAACTCTGCACCAAACATTGTAATTCATAATAGGACATGAGTCAGACCAGATCCAATGCAATAAGAAAAAAATAACAGGTGGAATAAGAAACATGAAAGAGAACAACAAAATGTCACTGTTAATGGATTATGTGACCTTATATTTGGAGGGAAAAAGAAAATCAATTGAAAAGCTTTCGGACCAAGGTAGAGGTTGAAAACAAACTCAACAAATAAAGTTCACACAAGCAATAACCAGCAAGGATCCCATTCCCAAAATGAAAATGAGCAGTCTAGGGGTATAGCTCAGTGGTAGACCACTTGCCTGGCCTAGCACATGCATGACCAGGGTTTGATCCTAGCCCCCAAACAAAAAATAAATAAATAAATAAATAAATAAATAAATAAATAAATAAGGCTACATAAGAAGGGCCAAAGACAGTACATTGAACTAGGTTAAAATGGCTTGATAGCAGCCAAGAACAGCCTCTCCTGACTTCCCAATAATATAAATATGAAGACAAAAGTAAATGAGAGTAAGTATTAGTTTAGTAAGTCCAATGCTTAATGCTTAGACTTCTTCAAGGACAGTTCCTATTCATTGCTTTTTTTCTGTATATGGCTCATACTTATTATACTTTCTTGTTTATTTGCATGTGTCATAATACATTGTTGAAAGGTCTGTAGCAACCTAGAGAATATTTATTCAATAAAAATGAATGAATGTCATCATAAAGTATACAAACATAAAAATGCATAAACCCCAAATAACAAATAACAAATTAAATTTCAAATTAAATTTGAAAAATTTAATCATCCTTCTCATCCTTCTCAAAAATTTGCTCATCCTTCTCTCATACCCTACCCTCTAGCTCAATAGTATCCTTGAAAATAATAACAGTAAAATAAGTATTTTAGTGACTTTAGTCCATGTGCATGTACAGATTGATATGCATGCCCAGAGCTGCACACATACTCAGAAAAGACTACAGACTCATAAATTTTCACCTCTGGCTGACCTTGAAGGCTAAAGCAGAGTTGTAAACTGCCTGCCTGAATATTGAAGGTATCTCTCAAAAGACAGACAGACAGACAGACACACACACACACACACACACACACACATCCCTTTTGACAAAGACTGAAGGCATTAAAGGAAATCTACACAATCACTGGCTTACCACTATGTTAACCAAGAAAATCCTTCAGTGGCCACACTCAACCTCTGTGAATTGTGCTGCTATAAATATTGATATGGCTGTATCCCTATAGTATGCTGATTTTAGATTTGGGGGATATATACCAAGAAGTAGAATAGCTGGGTCATTTGGTGGTTCCATTCCTAGTTTTTTGAGATTACAGCATCTCCATACTGCTTTACAGAATAGCTGCACTAATTTGCAGTCTCATCAACAATGTATGAGTATACTTCTTTCCCCACATCCTCACCAACACTTATTATTATTTGTATTCTTGATAATTGCCATTCTGCCTGGAGTGAGATGACATCTGAGTAGTTTTGATTTCCTTAATTGCTAGAGATGTTGAACATTTTTTCATATATTTGTTCATAGATTATATTTCTTCTTTTGAGAAGTGTCTGTTCAGTTCTTATGCCCATTTATTAATTGGGTTATTTGTTAAGTTTTTTGAGTTCTTCATCTATTCTTGATATTAATGCCCTGAGGAACAGATGGAAAGGGTCTTCTTCCATTCTGTAGGCTCTCTCTCTATGCTCTTGTTTCATTTGCTCAGCAGAAGCTTTTTAATCTGATGCATGATATTTGTTGATTTGTGTGTGTGTGTGTGTGTGTGTTTTAGGAATTTTGTTAATGAACTGGTTCTTGTACCTATATGTTGGAGTGTTCAGCCTGTATTTTCTTCTAACAATTGCAGAGTTTCTGGTCAAATTCCTAGGTTGTTGATTCGCTTTGAATTGACTTTCATGAAAGGAGAGAGATAAGGGTTAAATTTCATTCTTCTCCATATGAATTTCCAGTTTTCCCAGCACCATTTGTTTAAAAGGCTATGTTTTTTCCAATGTGTATTTATGGTGCCTTTGTCTAATGTGAGAGAACTGTATTTATGTGTGTTTGTCTCTGTGTCTTTTATTCTATTCCATTAGTCTTCATGTCTGTTTTTGGTGCCAGTACCATATTGTTTTTGATTCATCTTTTTTGGGGGGTGGGGCATGGGTAATTAGGGATTGAACTCAGGAGCATTTGACCACTGAGCCACATGCCTAGCCCTATTTTGTATTTTATTTAGAGACAGGGTCTCACTGAGTTGCTTTAGTGCCTCACCATTGCTGAAGCTGGCTTTGAACTCGTGATCCTCCTGCCTCAGCCTCCCAAGCCACTGGGATTACAGGTATGCACCACCGCACCCAGCCCTACATTTTTAATGACAATAAAAACAACATGACTCAACAATAGCAAACCTGTAGAGAAAGGAGATGTAATTCCCACAGTTCTCACATCATATTGTTTAAAATTTCCAGTTGACAACAACAACAACAAAATTATGAGACAAACAAAAAAATGAAAAGGTAAAGCCTAACACAGGACACAAAGCAATCAATAGAAACCATCTCTAAAGAAACCAAGACGTTGGATTAACTAGACAAATACTTTAAGTGACCTATGTTAAATATGTTCAAAGAACCAAAGGAGACCGTGTCTAAAGAACTGAAAATAATTGTAAGAATAATGTCACACAAAAGAGAATATCAATAAAGAGAGTCAGACTACCCAATAGATGGGACTTTAGGAATGATTACAAGGTTACAGATGATCCACAAACCCATTCAGTTCACAAATATCTAAACTGGACAGAGTAAGTAAGTAAAGAGAAAACAAAAACTTATGCCAATCTGAAAGAATACTAAAGAACCACTGAAGAATAAAGGAGCAGAGATAATGACCTGAAATCTCAAAGGAATAGATTTTAAACTGTATTATGTGTTCAAAAGATGCAAGCAGAAATAAACTCTGCCAAAAACATAGTAAACTCCATGTAAAATAAGCAAAATAGACTAAAAACAAAAAAAATGATGAAAATGAAACTTCGACTGAAACAGGAAACTTGGGAAAAACTAAGATAATAATATTAAAATATTTAAATATTTTTAAATGTTTTATTAGTATATTGCAATTATACAAGAGTGGGATTCCCCATGCTGCATTCATACATGCACACAATTTGATCAATGTCATTCTCCAGTACTTCCCCTTTCCCCTCTGCTCCTCCCTTCCCCTGATCCTCTTGCTCGACTATTCTGATCTCCCTTTCATCATCATCACCATCATTATTATTATCATCATCATTATTCTAATTAATACATTGTAATTTTATATAAATGGGATTAATTGTGTCATATTTGTACATGGATGTAGCTTATTAAATATATATTTAAAAGCAGAGCTTTTAATACACTATTAAGGAAAATGAAATCAGGAGGTAGATGAAAATTGATAAGATATTCCAAGATATAAAGGAAAATTAGGGAAAGATCAAATTTGTGCAAGAGTTCTCTGTACTATCTTTGTAACTTCCCTATAAATCTAAAATTATTCCAAAATTTTAAAATGTGCTAAAGAATATAAAAATACAATAAAGGAAAATTACAAGAGTCAGAGGGAAGGCATGGGAAGATAATGATAAAATCAAGGTGAGAGAATAGACAGATTATACTGGGAATAATTGATGATTCTGATGAACAAAGGAAATGAAAAACAAGCAAAAGTCAGTAACTTGATAGAAAAACATCTAATAGATTTTAAGAAGGGTAGGAAAGTTAAAAGGGTTTGTGTTGTGGTTTTCAACAAAAATTCAGGGAAATTAAAGGAATATCTAAGCATATTTTACAAAACATTTAATTAGAAACATAACAGGTATCTGAATTTGTGCCCAAGAAAAATTAATAGTCATATTCTGGAAACAAATGATAATTTGGTGGACAGCTCCCAGAGGTTTATTTGGGCAAATGCAAAGAGTTTCAGAAAGATAACAGTGGAGAGGTGAGGTGGAGTTCAAAGATAGTAGAATCTATCTCAGACACTGGGTCCTGGTTCTAAGAAGTTTCTACAGGCAAGATCTGAAGGAATACTTTTCACAGGGGATTCCATGAGGCTGAGAAGTCCTTGACAATGAGACTACACCAAATAAAAAACAGGGAATCCCCTCTACTTGACTCAGAATGCTGTCCATCTCCTTTGCTGTGAGAATAACAACTTACTCAGCTCAGAAAATTTACAACACAAACTGACCTTCCACAAAAATATATTTAAAGGGGAAATTAGGACCCAAAAATGAAAGTTATAATATTTAAATAGAGATGGTATGAAATGTAACCATAAACACAGGTAATCATCTAAATAATTTTTATACAATTCATAAAATCAATACAAATGTCAGGAGCTACATTTAAAAGACATATAGAATCAAAGACATAAAATAAAAGATATAGAATAAAAGACATATAGAATCAAAAAATCAAAGGTCAAATGTTTTCTCTGATAAGTGGATGCTGATACATTATGGGAGGCTGGCAGGGAGGGGGCAGTAAGGGAAGAATGGAGGAACTTTGGATTATGTAGAGGGAAATGAGGGGAGAGAAAAAGGTAGGGGGGAAGAAAAGATGGTGGAATGAGACAAACATCATTACCCTATGTACATATACAATTACATCAATGATGTGACTACATTTTGTACAACCAGTGAAACGAGAAGCTGTTCTCCATTTGTACACAATGAATCAAAATGCATTCTGCTGTCATGTATGACTAAATAGAACAAACAATAAAAAATAAAAAATTTAAAAATTTTTTAAAAAGACATGTAGGGCTGGGGATGTTGCTCAGTCATAGAGCAATTGCCTAGCATGTGTGATGCCCTAAGGGTTTTTTTTTTCCTCCTGTGAGCATTCCCTTTATTTTTTTTTTTATTTACTTATTGATTCATTGAACACAAATGGAGTACAGCTATTGTTTCACTGGCTGTACACAAAGTAGAATCACACAATCTGTGCGTTCATGCATGTACACAGGGCAATGGTATCTGTCACACATTCTGTTATTATTTTTACCCCCCACCCCACCCCCACACCTCTCTTCCCTCTATGCTGTCTATCCTTCCTCCATTCTTGCCACCCTTCCCCCCCCGCATTATGCATCATCATTCATTTATCAGTGAGACCATTCGACCTTTGGATTTTTGGGATTGGCTGATCTCACTTAGCATAACAGTCTCCAACATCATCCATTTACCTACAAATACCATAATTTTATTCTTCTTTATGGCTGAGTAATATTCCATTGTGTATATATACCACAGTTTCTTTATCCATTCATCTACAGAATGGCATCTAGGTTGATTCCATAATCTAGCTATTGTGAATTGAGCAGCTATGAACATTGATGTGGCTGCATCACTGTAGTAATCTGATTTGAAGTTCTTTGGGTATAGGCCAAGGAGTGGGACAGCAGGGTCAAATGGTGGATCCATTCCAAGTTTCCTAAGGAATCTCCACACTGCTTTCCAGAGTTGATGCCCTAAGTTTAATTCATCACAACATACACACAAACACAAACACACACAAAGACATAAACTACTAAAACTGCCCAAAAAATGAAACATTTAATCAGACCTATGACAAGAGATTGAATCACTAATTGAAAATCTCCCAAAAAGCAAAGTCCAGAACTAAATAGATTTACTGGTTAATTCTACCAAACATTTAAATAATTAATATCAAGTGCATTATATTGAATACAAAAAAGTAAATTGCATACAACATGATTCAATTTCTATTAAAACAACATTAAAAAAAACTAAGATAAATCCTCAAATATTACCACAAACAGAAAGGAACACTTCCTAACTCATTCTATGAGGCCAGCAAAATACTGAGGCCAAAGCCAGAGAAAGACATATAATAAAAAAAAATGATAGGCCATTTCTCTTATGAATATAAATGCAAAAATCCTCAATAAATACTAGCAAATAGAAATCAAGTGGGATTTATGAAAGAATGCAAGGATGGTTCAACATACAAAAAACAGTCATTGTAATATAATCACATTAGCAGAATGAAGGAAAAACAAAAGCACATGATTGCCTCTATTGACTCAGAAAAAGGATTTAACAAAGTCACTCAAAACACCAAAATAGAAGGACACTTTTTCCATCCCAAAAAGGACATTTATGAAAATATCAGAAACATGACAAGAATGTCCAAAGTCACTACTTCTACTCAACATGGTATTGGAAGTTCTAGTCAGAATTTAAGCAAGAAAAAGAGATAAAATATATCCAAAGAAGATACAAAATTATTTGTATTCATAAATGACATGATCAGAAAGGCATAAGCCTGTAATCCCAGCTGCTTGGGAGGCTAAGACAGGAGGACTGCAAGTTTAAAGTCAGCCTCAGCAAAAGCAAGGTGCTAAGCAACTCAGTGGGACCCTGTCTCTAAATGAAATACAAAATAGGGTCGGGGGATGTGGCTCAGTGGTCTGAGTACCTCTGAGTTCAATCCACAGTACCCCCCAAAAAAAAAGAAAAAAGAAGAAATGACATGATCACATATAGAAAAAATAATAAAGAATACTAAAATACAAAAATAGAACTATTAGAGCTATAACAAATTCATTTGCCAAAGTTGTGGAGTACAAGATTAATATATAAACATTAGTTGTATTTCCATAAACTTGCAATGAAATGTCTGAAAATGAAATTAAGAAAACAATTCCATTTACAATCACATTGATGAGAATAAAATACATTAGGGATAAATTTAACCAAAGAGGAACAAAACTTGTACAAAATATTGCTGAAAGAAATTTAAGAAGATCTAAATGAAAAGAAAGACATCCTAAGGATGTCTATGAATTTAATACTTAATATTCTTAAGGTGGCAGGATTCCTCAGACTGATCTACCTTATAATATCAATGAAAATCCCAAGGGCCTTGTTTGTAGAAATAGAAACTAATCTGATCCTAAAATTCCTATGGAATTCAAAGGGACCCCAAATAGGCAACACAATCTGGAAAAGGAAAAATAAAGTTGGAGGAATCACACTTCCCTGTTTCAAAAGTTACTAGTAAGCTACAGTAATCAAAACAGTGTAGAACAAAGATAAGGCTAGACAGCTAGATCAATGCAAGTGAAATTAAGAGTCCAAAAATAAACCCATCCAACTATGGCCAATTGATGTTGACAAGGATGGCAAGACCATTCAATATGCAATATTCTCTCCAAATACTGCCAGGACAACTACAACATGTAAAAGAATAAAGTTGGACTCTTGACATACAAAGATTAATTTAAAATGAATCAAGTTCCTAAATGTAAGAGCCATAACCTATAAAATTCTTTTAAAAAATCATCTTGGATTTGGCAAACAATTCTTAGAAATGACACAAAAGTATAAGCAATTAAAAAAATAGACAAATTGCATGTCATCAAAATTTAAAACTTCTGTGCATAAAGGGACATTATCAAGAAAGTGAAAATACAATCCGCAGAATGATAAAAGATATTTGCAAATCATTTATCTGAAAAGGGTCTAGTATTAAGAATACATTTTTAAAAACTCTTAGAAAAAAAAAAAAAAAAAGACAAAATTTTTCTTTCTTATTTTGAGAGGTGGGATACCAGGGATTGAACCCAGAGATGTTTAACCACTGATTCACATCCCTAGCCCTTTTTTAAATTTTTTTATTTTGAGAAAGGGTCTCCCTAAGTTGCTTAGGGCCTCACTAAATAGAGTCTGGTTTTGAACTTGCAATCCACCTGCCTCAGTCTCCCGAGTCTCTGGGATGACAGGCATGGGGCATGGCTCCAGGCCAAAGAAATTTTCTTAACAGGTAAAGTACACCTGGCTTTGAAGTTAATACTGCTCTCTGGCAATAACAGTCGTAGGTTTTAAGGTAGGAAAAGAAATAGGATTCAAAGGAAGTGGCCTAATCACTCATCTTGAGAATTTCCCTCCCTCTCTCTTCCTAACCATTATAATTGACTTTGCCACCTGACTTCCTCTGACTTTGGTCCTGTTCCTAATCACTCTTTAGTGTCAGTGACTTCAGCATTTCGAATACAAACATTTCTCATACCAACGAAAGCAAGTTTTCTCAGAATCGCTTGCCCTCATTAAATCACTACGTGACGGAGAATTCTTACCTTTTGCACATTCTCAACAGTAATAAGCAATAAGATTCTGTGGCAAAGATACAGCGAAGATCAGTGGAGTAGAAGAGGGAAGGAGACGGCATAAGAAAGAGAAGGAAATATGGAATGAATTTAACAAAATCGCATTATATGCATATATGAATATATCACTGTAGGAGATGTGGGAAGAGCCACTGAGGCATATGCATCTTTGCAACTGTGGAGTGGGTAAAACCCTGTGGAACACTCAGGATTATCATGCTTGGGGGTGTCCCCACAACGGGGCAATGTCTCAAGAGAGACTCACCCCAACCCCCCACCACCACCCCTTCTTCCGCATTGTGCAATTTCTGGCTGGACCGCTCTCACAGGCTCTGGCATTTCCGCTTTTTTGTTCATTAGCTCGGTCCTATATAAAAGATGCATGCTTCCGCAGTAAAACTGAGACTGCGTCACAGAATCTGTCTCCAGGAGTTGATTCTTGTTGCTCCCTCGCCTCACCCACTCCCAGGAACCCCCCTCCCCCCCCACTCCGCGAAGGACCACAGGAAATTTCACTTTTATATAAATGTGTAGAAAGTACCAATCAAAAATAAATGAATAAATAAGCAAAAGAAAGATCAGTAGAGGAGAGAAAGAAGAAGAAAGGAAGGAAGAGGAGAGGGAAAAGAGAAGAACAGGGACTGAAATCAAATTCCATGCGTATATGATTTTATCAAAATGACCCAACTAATTTATAAAACTATAATGCTCTTTAAAAATAAAATAACAATAAAAATTCTGCAAGTGGTGTAACTCTCTGCTTCAGAAAATCTTGTGATCTATTTGGTTAAAGTTAGAAAGAAATTACAGAAGAGAAACATACAATAAATCTTGATCTCTGTATAATAAAAAAAAAAACTAGGCAAAGGATTTGAGCATACATTTCTCCAAAGAAGATACACAAAAGTCAATAATCACATGAAAATATGTTCAAAGTATCTTTAGCCACTAGGAAAACAGAAATCAAAATCATGAGATACCACTTTATACCCACTAGGATGGCTGTAATGAACAATAAAAATATTAGTAAGAAGCAGAAGGTAAGAGTCGATGAGGATGTAGAGAAATCAGAAGCCTCATACACTGCTTCTGGGAATAAAATATGATGCAGCCATTGTGGAAATTTTGGTAGTTTCTCAAAAACTTAAGCATACAATTACCATGTGACCTGGCATTCATATGCAAGAATTGAAGATATGCAAACCGTTATGTGGACATTGACATTCATAGCAGGGCCATTCACGACAGGCAAAAGACCAAAAGACGGAAACAACCCAAATGTCCATCAATTGATAAACAAAAGCAGTATATACATAAAATGGAATAGTATTAAAGTCAAAAATGAAAAACTGATAGATGCTACAATGTGGATGAACTTCAAAAACACTACACTTTTGAGAGAAGACAGAAACCAATATATTGTATATTTCTATTTCTATGAATCCATAATGGGTAATAGAGACAGAAAGCCAACAAGCAGTGGCTGAAGGGCTTGGAGGAAGGGTGCTTAATGTGTACAGAGTTTCCTTTTGGGGTGATGAAATGGTTTGGGAACTAGAAAAAGGTGATGGCTGTTCAACATCGTAATGTTGATGCCCTTGAGTTGTGCCCTTCAAGATGGTTAATTTCATATTATGTGAACTTCACCTCCATGTTTAAAAAGTGATTGGGTGTGATAAGCATTTGGAAATAGTAGAAATACAATAAATGGCATTTCCCTCCTCTTTGGACATTTTTAAGATAGCAGTAAAATTTATACCTGATAGTTAAAATAAATTGTCCAGTAACAAAAGGATTATTTTTGTTCCTTGTGTTCATTTTGTATTCAAATAAATTCAGAGAAATAAAGTTCACATTGACCAGTTTAAAAGGCACATAATGTAAATAACAGTGATTTATTAACCACAATAATTTTATTAGTGTTGGATGTAAATTTTAATAATGAAGACATACAAACAGGTGTGGCTATAACAAGTGAGAGTAAAAACATGTGCTTCATTCAATATTAAGAAATTCATTAATTTACAAGTGAAATTAAAATACATAATCATCTTCATAGTACTCTTAAGTGAAAATCACACAAAAAGAAGTATGACAAAGTGGTTGAAATCCTGACTCAGTCAATCTCAGGGCAATCTCAAGCAAATTCTCCAATCTTTCTGGGCCTCAGTCTTATAAAATAGGGATAACAATAGCACATACCTTATATGTTTATTATGAAGATTAAATGAGAAAATATGTGCAAGCGGGAAATGTCATATATAATAATAGCCATTATTATTCACATTAAAACAAAAAACATAATAAGGATATTTATTGTCACTCTCACAATTTGATATTAAGCTGTAAAATCTAGATGTGAAACAAATAAAACAATTAAAAATGTACTAATCACTACTGTTATTTGAAGCTATGACTAATATGCCTAGAAACTACCAAATAATCCATAGAAAATTGTTAGAAATAAGACAGAAAATTGTTACTAGGAGCTGGGGTCGTGGCTCAGTAGTAGAGCACTTGCCTAGCACATGTGAGGCACTGGGTTCGATCCTTGGCACCATATAAAAATAAATAAACAGAATAGAGTTATGAACAAAATATTTAAAAAAGAAAATTAGCTACTAAAAGCCAAATTTGGAGCTTCAGAAAATGAGAAAAGTTGCAATGTTACAAAAGCAACCAAAAAAAAAACCAAAAAAGTACCAAAACACTGCTTTAAGAAATGTGAAAAAAACTAAAAAATTTGAGACATGAAAATTGACTTGAATAAAAATCTTGCATTTGATACTAAAAGGAAAGTTAAAAAGAAACTTTTTAAGAAATACAATTAGTATTTTGTCTTACATGCATTACTCTAAATAATCTCCCCGAGTCATAAAGTATAACTACTAGTATAGTTTCTCATCCTCCAGAAGGTCTGACGAAGTGTTGCACAAATTTCAAAACTACATAAACAACTGAAAATGTACAAATCTGGGAACACTCTAGCTTCACAGTCCTACATACATTTTTTCATGTGTCTCACAGAGAAGTTTCCACTTGTGGCATCTTAGTACCCAAAAATGTCAGAACTGGAAGGCACTTAAAAGATCAGAAAAACCTGAAGGAAGTCCAAATTTCACAGGCACTGAAACCAAAGCTTTGAGCCAAAGGTGCCATGTAGTATTCAAAACAAACACAGCACATGGTCTTTCACCTAAACTGCTTGGAGCAGACAGACCAGCAACAGAAGCAGCAGTGTTCCTCCAGTCTGTTAGGCAGGTTGGTATAAGGAGAGCAGCTCCCCACAACTCCCAGACATGCAATGCAGCTTATCCTCAGAGATACTGGCCTTGATGACGTAGGCCAGAAGAGTATTTCTAACACGTCCCCTTTTGTGGTTTGATCAGCACTTACTGAAGGTGCACTGCCTTTGAATAACTTAGTATGAAGTTCAAGTTTCAGAAAGAAGGAAGCAACAGACACTTATGACCCTAAACAAAAACTTGTCCACACAAGTTAACTTTCTGGAGAAACTGCCCTGATTTGCATTGACTTTCCCTTGCTGCCTGCAGGCAAAACCCTGCTGGTATTGGCCTACGGAATTCTGCTTACGGGCACAAGAATGTGTCAAGGCTGCTTTGCATATATTCTTCTGTATTCATTTTTTTTCTACTTAAACATTTTATATGATGGTTCTAGATGACTGGACCCCAAATTTAGCAAAACTGTCAATTTTGAAAAACGTGATTTTAAAGAAAACAGAATTTGAATGGCTGCCATATAAATTTGAGCATCAAATTGCTGTAGGTACTTTCTATAACTAAGTATGTGTAGGACTTCACACAAAGTCCTAACAAAATATAGTCCATTAACTTAAGCTTGTTCAAAAAATAGAGTATTTCCAGAGACACCAATTCACTGCATTTCAAGTAATCTTTCTACTTTTCATAATATCACTTCTCTGACAAGTGCATTTTACCATAAAACTATGAGGTGCTTTTAGAAAAAGTAAATGAATAAAGTGTTGAGGTTTTCATGAAAAAAAAAAAAACTTGTTTAAACCAGGACATCTAAAACAGAAGCAATCAAAATATTTCCAGAACATGATGGAGCCCATCATTGGGCAATGCAGAATTCTTTATTCCTTGACATCCATACTCAGAAGGAAAGTCCAGGCTTTTTCTTTCAGAAACCTAAAGAGAAATTTGAGTTAGGGCTTGCCTCTAGGTTATTGCATCTGCCTTATCAGATATGATACTCCTTAGAATTAAGTAACAACTATTAGATGAATTACAGACACTCATTGAGTTATGTGTGCAACACTATGCTATAACACTTCAGGACTAGGAATCCAAGAGAAACATAAGAATATCTTTAAAGCAACTATCTTTCCCTCAAAAGGTTTTTAATCTAGTTACAGAAATGTAAATAACAAACTAGAATGTTTTTTCATAAAGCAAAGCATTATATTTAATCAAGCATAATTATTATGCCAGGTTCCAAGTACAATAAGGGTCCAGATGAAGTTAAGAGTCTAAACATCAGAAAATGTACCAGTTCCAAATTGTGCCATTGAAAAATAAGTTTGAGGCACAGCTGGGTTCTTGGGGGAGGAAGAGGCAGAGGGATATAGGAATGGGGGAACACAGTTCTTACTTAATATCTTTAATATATGAAACCACCTAAAAATATTTATGTCTGTAACAATGAATTTTGAAAACTCATTGTTTGCTTAGTCAGGAAGATTCTATAGAACTGAAATTTTCAAGACACGAACTGAGAAAGGATGAAAACATATTTCTATTTTCTCAAATGACACTAAATCTGAAAGTTCTGGTTTGAGTTCTTAAACCAAATAATAAATTCAATTAATTTCCTTCAATGTTTTCTATTGTAAAACCACATAAAATGTTAGCTAAAAATTCAGCAAATTAAAACACATCTGGGGTTGGGGCTGTGAGTCAGTGGTAGAGCACTTGCCTGGAATTTGTGAGGCCCTGGGTTCAATCCTCAGCACCACATATAAATAAATAAATTAAATAAAGGTCCATTGACAATTAAAATAAATTTTTTAAAAACACATCTAATCTACCCTGCTGTTCAACAAAAATTTGTAATACCACTTGCAGATCTTTTTACAAAAAACTCAGGTAGCCATCATCCAAGATGATCCCCAGTGATTCCCAGCTCTCAGTGTTCACTAAGAGAGTGAACAGTGTTATCAGTAAGATACAGAAGAAATGACCAGGCGTGGCTATGTCACAAAACATGGCAACTCCACCTTACTCTCTGTTAAATCACTTGGTCTGAGAGAAGCCGTCTGCCATCTGTGGCAGGAGGACACTAAAACATTCCAGTGGTGGGAGTCACATGGTAAGGAACTGGAAATCTCCCAGCAACTTTTACCATTATTGCCAGTGTTGTGACTGAAGCATCCTGGAAGAGGATCCTTTGTCCATAATCAAGTTTTCAAAGAGTAGCCCCAGACAAGACCTCACCACATTCCAAGCAAGACCTGGAGCCAGGATCATAAAGCTAAGCTGCTCCTGGGCTCCTGACCCACCAAAACTGTGTGAAAAATAAATGTTCATTGCTTTAAGTTGCTAAGTTTTGGGGTGATTTGTTCCACAGAAGTACATAACCAGGAAGGGTTCTAAAATTAAAATTCTAGCTACAGATATTTTGTGGCATTTCTCAGAGATCTCAAAATCAGAAAACAATTTTATTTTTTTAGGTAAGAACATTTTTCCTTCCTTGTTACCTATTATGACCTTATTTTTCTTAGTCATATATATATATATATATACACACACTATCTATATAGTATATATATGTATGTAGATATAGATATATACACATATCTTTAGAAAACTCATTAAAAGTAGTTTGTGCTAGATCCTTAAGGAAAACATAAACAAGTATGTGCATTGTATCATATACTGGGTGAAACTTAATACACCATCCTTTGTCCCATAAAATTATCCCATACATCATGAATTTTTTTTTCCAGTGCTGAGGTTCAAACCCAGGGCCTAGTGCATAACAGGCAAGCATTTTATAACTGAGTTATACCCCACAATCCCTGAATCTTATCATTTAACATTTCATTACATCTGTTATCACCTTTAAAAAACACATTCCATTCACCATTGTTTCAATAATTGCAAAAACTATGGAATCACAGAAAATTAAAAAGCTTACAAGAAGCAAGGTATGTTATAAACCTACACCAAGGACATGGTCTTTGTACTACTATTACACAGAACCAATGAAGGAGATTGTTAATTCCTATATATATATATATATATATATATACACACACACACACACTACACATATATGTGATGACATTTAACCCATGTTTACATTTTAAGCAGTGTATATACCTTACTTAGTTAAAATAAAGAATGATTAATATTAACCATAAAAGATAATCAATCAGGCTTCATCACCCCTTCTCTGTACTGTTTCATCTTCTCCAAGCTTTTTGAATATGGAGTCACGAGAATAAATGATAAATTGTCAGAAAAATTCACAAAAATATTCTCTTAGGCCTCCTACCCTCACCGATGATTTAATAATGTAAATAAATACTTTGAAAATAAAATTCAGAGCTCCAAGAGTAAGCATATTTTTATTTATATCATTCAACAAATATTTATTTAGGGAGTAACTACTAAGTCCAAGGAATTAAAAGAGATGAGTCAAGGATAAAAACACGAAAGAGAAATAATCTTGCCTCCAGGTTGTTTATGGTCTTATAAAACAAATTCAACTTTCATTTAATCCATTCTTCCAAAAATAAAAAGACAAATAAGACCCATTTTGGTCACTTACATAGTCACAGCCTACACAAACACATATATTGGTGTGTAAATAATAAAAATCTATGTCCCTTATGGTTTATATACGATTTAAGTGTGTTTCCAAAGTGGGTTTCATTTCAACCCATGAATCATGGGTTGAAATTCAATCCACATTGTGAGGTCTTAAGAGGATGGAAACTTAATCCAACAATGGTTTTTAGAAGTGGGGCTTTGGGAGATGATTAGGTTCAGAAAAGTTCATCAGGGTTGAATCCCCATAACTGAATATCGGTAGCTTTATAAGAGAAGGAGAGAGCAGAAAAGACATGTACACACAAGCACACAGCACTCCAGATACAGCCCCTCAACCTTAGATCTCTAGAGCCTAGCCAAAATAAACCTCTTTTCTTTAAAAGTTACCAGTCTTCTGGTTTATCATCATCATAACACAAAATAGACAAATACAATGTCATAATAGAGGAACAAAGTAAATTTGTACCCAGGAGTTGGAGTGAGGAGAGGTCAGATTAAACAGCGCTAGAATAGAAAGTAATACTTCCTCAAAAGAGTTCTTAAAAGAAAGGTCAGAATGAAGTGTGTCCAGTGGCATCCCAAGTGGAGAAAGACTCCTTGGGCAGATTTCAGGTACTTTCTTTCTCCTGAGCAGGGTTATATATGCCACTTACTGCAGTTAAGTAGGGTTAAAATAGAGGATATCTTCACATTGACTTCCTCATTCCTTACCCCTGGTTCTTCTTCCAAGGAGTGGGGATAAACCTATAGTTGAGTGTGCTTGGTTCTCCAAAATGGTTTTGCTTACAGCAGGATTCTAGTTCAAAAGGGGAATAACTCTGTTCATCTGGTTTACATAAAGTTGTAGGAACCTGAGCTACATTATCTATGCCCTTAATTTCCTTCCTCCCTTGCTAATTGCTGAAGCAAGAAAGCTAATCTCTGAACAGAAGCAATGAGTTTATTTGAATTACCAAGAGATATAACCAGGGTTCTCAGTTGGGAGCATCAGAAATACTCTTGTCATGCAGGAGGCACTGAAAGGCTATCAGAATTCATGGAATCAGTGGGAAAAAACAAAACAAAACAAAACAAATCAGTGATAGGTTCAAGGAGCAGGAAGTATCCTATCAGTATTTTAGCAAAACTAGACTTGCCAGGTATCCTCAGATGCATGGCCCAGAGAAATCCCTGCTGTCCCTTTCATAAATAGGCATGGTATGTTCAGGAAATATGAAGGGTTTAGTGGATGGCTAGTGTGGTGAATTACATTAGTGGCTTAATTTTTCTCCTCTCAATCTATCCACTCCTCTTTCTATGCAACTTTACAGTTTTCCCAATAAAAGACAAAATCTATTTTCCTGTCTCCTGACTCTGGATGTATCCATATGGGTTGGCTTAGCCAATAAAATGAAACAGAAGTATTCTGAGTCTAGAGCTCAAGAGATTCTCCACGTTGTTCTCTTAAACAGAATAGAGTCCTCATCTGATCCACTGACATCTGGAAAAGTCAAATGACCAACAGATGCATGAGCAAGTCTAGCATAGATAACTGAATCTAGCTAATTCATAGATGTGAGAGATATAATATTGTTATAGGCCACTAGATTGTGGGACTTATTTTGTTGCACAGCATTGGCTGACTGAAACAACTGGTGAATAAAAACAGAAGGCAAAATAATACAGTGAAACTAATAAGGTCAAATTATAAAGGATCCTTGTTCTATCTGTGGTTGGGTACTACCCTATAGTCAGTACAGATCATTCCAATTTGGGGTAAGAAAATAAATTAATATGAATGTCTGATGAATAAACTATAGTAAGAGTAAGAACTAAAAGTTGGTCTTGAAGACATAAGGATCTAGGTAAAAGCAGATGAGGGTCTAATTTAAGGTAGACACTACAAATAAAAAATCTTGAAAGAGTGTTCCTTATTAGTTCTCATTATCCACTCCTTAAGGATGTTCTTAAAGATCAAAGGAAAAAATAAATAAAAATAACCCTCAAGGGCTGAGATTGTGGTTCAGTGGTAGAGCCCTTGCCTAGCATGTGTGACACACTGAGTTTGATCCTCAGAAACACATAAAAAATAAAGTTATGTCCATCTACAACTAAAAATATCTTTAAAAATTAAAAAAAAAAACCCTAAAGTTTTTAAAATACTGGAGAGCCCCATCTTGAATCTAAATAGAATTCAAATATGTCTGAGCATGTCTGGCAAAGCTTAATGGAACAGAACTCCCAAAATCTCATTTGTACAAGTGTACAAAGTCCCTTGGGAAACATCCCAGAGAATGGAGTCAGGCATGATGAAAGAAGTCCATAAGAAACCCTTGGCCTTCTGAGGAAGGAGGTGATTTGAAATGCCACTTGAACATTCCCTCAGAATTCACTTTAGTTGTACTTCTGTTTAGCAGTTAGGCCATCATGCACTTGTGCTACCAGAATGTGCTTCTAGGATTAACCACACCTAGTTCTGTTCCAATTTCAAGAAGCTGGCTCAATCCTGGTGTTTTTCCATCTCTGGAATTCCAAGAAGTCAGCTGCTATTACCAGAAAGGAGAAGTTACCTTGACATCTCTCCTTTCCTTCCCTTCCCTTCCCAAATCCAATTCATCAACAAATCCTTAAATTTGCTCCCTAATTATCTCTGAAACTCCCATGGTAGTATCTCAGCTATCATAACTGAAAGCACCCAGAAAAACCACTCTGGACACGAGAACTCATGCAAGAGATTTTATTAAGCCGACAGGCAGAGGTCTGCCCTCAGGGTGAGAGAGAAAGAGAGTGAATGAGAGTGAGAATAAGTGAGAGAGAGAAAAAGAGAGTGAGCAAGAGTGAGAGTAAGGGTAAGAGTAAGTGAGAGAGAGGCAGAGGACCAGAGTGTCCTCTCTCATGGCTGGGAGAGGGAGGGAGGGAGGGAGAGAGAGAGAGAGAGAAAGAAAATGGCAGGGGAGCTATTCTTAAGTAGTAGAAGTTAAGAGGATTGGACCAATAGCTGCTGAGAATGTTCACAGGCTGACTAGTGGGCCAATGGCTGTCTAGGATGATTGTAGGCTGATGATCTGGGTTTTAAGATTGGAGGGGGAGGAATACAGGCAGCAGCTGATGCCAATAATAACCACATCTGTCTAGTCATCTCCCACCTCATCCATTCATTTCTCACACTATAGTGAGGGTAATAGCTCCAATCAAACCCTGAACAATACACACACACTCATGCTGACATCCCTGAGTAGGTTAAATACCCACAGGATGGGCTATGATTGCATTATGCAACTTTCCAAGCCTCTCTCTCCCACCAGACCTAAGGACAGAGACTGTACCACAGTGACTGGCAAATAGTGGCTGCTCAAAGACAGTTCATGGGTGGTTTAAAGCACAGTAACATCTTTGCAACCCTAAGGTTGCCAGTCACTTTAGAGGACTGATTTTAGAAGCCCCACACTTATTCAGTAGGTTTTGGAATATCTTTTGGAATTGCCTTCAGAGACAGTTTGTCATCCACAAAAGAAAAATTTCTTTCTTCTTAATCACTACCCTGGATTTCTGACCCAAATTGGTTACACTCCAATCAATGTGTACCCATTTTATCATTTTATTCATAAAGCATTGTTCTAAATGACATTTGGTTGTTTCCAAAAAAATCCAACCCACTCACAAAGACTGAACACCTGATAAGAGAGAAGCAAAAGAATGTACTGTGGGATATGACAGTTAATAATTATTAAGCACTTACAGTGATGCAGACCTTGGGGAACACTTTAGAATTTTTAATTTGGTTGTCACAACAAACCCACATGGTAGTTACTATTACTCCAAGTCTACAGATTTAAAAAGCAAAGTGAAGCTAGGAAAGGTAGTTAAGAGTCTGAAAGGAATGAGGGTACAATGAATCGGACATTATTACCCCATGTGCATATATGATTACATGATTCTGGTGTACAACCAGAAGAATGAGAAGTTATACTCTATTTATGTATGATGTGTCAAAATACATTCCACTGTCATGTATAACTATAACAAATTTTAAAATCTTTAAAAAAAAAGAGAGAGTGTGAAAAGGGGAAGCCATAAATTGTGGACTACAAAGACGAGTGATTTTGTGGCAAAGTCCCTTACAAATGCCCATGAATGAAATATTGGGTGGTGGTAGTGTCAGATGAATGTTTCTGAATTCACAACCTCATTTCATTACCCTCTGTTGGTTTCTGTTCAGAGTGTTTGGGGCCCCTCCATACTACTGAGTCATGCTGACTAAACTGAGAGGGAGGAGCCATTAGAAAATTAAAAATCAAGAGCAGAGATACCACGCCTTCATTACAGATGTAGCAGAAAGTTCAGGAGAAAGAAAGTTTACTTCATATTAACAAAAGGTAGTTCCAGAAGGAAAAATCAAGCCTGCTAGGATGCTCATATGCCATAAATTCAAGATACTGTGACTCATTCCCAGCGTGGCAGCAAAGTAGCAATATAGAAACTGAAACACCTGTTATTATTTTTAAAATGCTGGAGACAACTGAGAAAGTATCCATTTTTTACTTAGAATTTTATCTTTTTTTTTTTTTGTCTTTACTTTTCTGGATCATTCACCTTCTCTATTTAGATAAATATATTTAGCAATTTCTACTTTATCATAAATATTTCTCTTTACAGCATTGAAATTCAGGAGTGGTATATGCTTTTCCAGTCTATGTCAAAACCTCTGGGCCTGCTATTCTGAATAACAAGTGGGTTAATAGCTAGTGGGGAATAGGGGCTGCAGAGGTGGTACCTGTAATGCACACCCCAAGAACAGCCAAAAACACTCAGCATTCCCAAATTCATTCACAAGGTAATAAAATCAGACATTTCATATGAATTTGGAAATAATTTTAAGGAACAAATTTTAAAAAATGGAAAAGTATTCTCTCCAATTAACATTAGTTGATTATAGTCAACTATAAAATCTAACATTACACCCTGTGGGTTAGAAAACAACATTTCTCAATGACTCAAGTCCCTGATTACCTGTATTTCTATAGATGTTTTTGAAACAATTATCTTAGACAAGCTTATATAAGAAATACCTTGCTTTAAATAAACACTCTTCTAATTGGGAACAAACATACAAAAGAAAGTTTACTTTGGCCATGACCTAATAGACAGTAAGAACCTCAAAATTTATTCTATAAAACAATTATTTATTCTGGTGGCTTACTATTGTAGTGCATGTTGTAAGCTGCCAGTGTATAAATAAAGAAATAATGGCCCCCATTAGAAATAGCAACAAACATGGATAAGTCGACAAGACTGAAGTCTTGTAAATGTTGTCTTATTATGTCATCAACAACTCTCTAATGAAATGTATCCACATTTTACAAGAATGAAAAGTCAGAAGCAAAGTAAGTCATACAACAGAACTTCAGAAAGATTTAGGAAGTGAAAGTGCAGGTGGGACTGAAAACAGGATAGCCAAGTATACTTGGCTCCAGTATCCCATGGAGCCAAGCAGTATACCCCCAAGCAGGAGGCAGCAGTGTTAAAACAAATGTGACAGCAGGAACTAATACTTCTACATTAGAGAAATATATAATTATTCCTGAGGTCAAATGTCCCAATAATAGGAGCTCTGGAAAGAGAAATTTAAGGAAAAAAGAAGATACTTTAAAAGAAATAGTAAGAGGAAATTTCCCTGAACTGAAGATAGAATTACGAGAATGAGGACCCAACAGGAATGAATGAAAAGGGAACCTCATGGAGTCATGTCATTGTAAAACTTCAGAAAGCCTGGGACCAAGAAGGTTTAAGAGAGAAGCGGGAGAGTTACCAAAAACAGGACAGAAATGAAAAGTCATTCAATTTCTCACCAGCAAACAAGTTAGAAGAAGATAGAAGTACACTTCTTAACTCCTGAGCAAAATAAAAATATTTCCAACCTAGAATTCTACCACCAGCCAAACTATTATTTTTGGTTGCATTGAATAATGAGACCTTCAGATGATATACATACACATATATATAAAATATTATATCATATTTCAAATACCAAAAATTACAATTCACTATACTGGGAAGATAGGAAAGAAAAGCCTACGTACCATGAGGCAAGTAATCAGCATATTTTAATTTTTAAATTCCCTGTAAAATATCAGGGAAAATCAGAAACTAGTGGCATTAAAATATGATTTAAAATATAAATATATATTTCTTAAAGGTTGGAAAGCAGGTGTCTGTAATGAGTGGGAAGGAATGGAAAGGTTTGACAAGGAGCTGTTGTTATAAAGCTTAATACTATTCTGACTTTTTAAGCTATGTTTATATAGTACTTCCACAAAAATAAAAAATATAACAAAAAAGTAACAAAGCAAATAACCAAAAACACTGTCTATTTCTTGTATCTTCAATCCCTCCCCCTGCAGGAGATCTTTCCCATTATATAAACATCCTATTTTAAAGAACACCCTCATACAACCTCTTTCAGTTACAGTCCAGCTTTTCTCTCTGTCACCTACCTTCCTTCCTTCTTTCCTTCCTTCTTTCCTTCCTTCCTTCCTTCCTTCCTTCCTTCCTTCCTTCCTTCCTTCCT
>JAJEJO010002797.1:235474-343815 GCA_020662805.1 Glaucomys volans
CCTTCCTTCCTTCCTTCCTTCCTTCCTTCCTTCCTTCCTTCCTTCCTCTCTTTCTTTCAGAATCATTACTGTAAATGATTCTGTGATCTGATCCTGTAACTCCTTAACCTGCTACAATATATTAAGTTGATCCATATGAAATTGCCAATTTGATGATTCTTTACCTACCAAAACAACAATTGTGTATGGTTCAGCTTAATGGCTCACTGTCATCTGCCCCTGCCTTAATTTAGACATTCTTCACTTCTTTCTGAATGAAAGCTTCAGATCCTAATTCTTGCTTCTGACCAATCAGTGATAGCAATGCCTCCAGAATGATCTTTCTAAAACATTAATTGCATCACATCACTCCCCTGCTTAAAATCCTTCAGTAGCATCCCACTGCCATCAAAATCAAACCTCAACTCCTTTCCACAGCCACACACGGACCACCGTCTGCTATTTCAGCTCCCGCTCCCTGCAGGCTCTGTACCTCACCTGACTTGACCCCAGTCTTGCATACAGTACTTGAGTCATGCCAAACAACTCACAAGCAGAAATGTTCCCTCTATTTTTACATACTGAGATATACATATGGAAGATTATACATCCCTAATACATCCCTAACCTCTGGCCCCTTGAGGCACTTGATAACCATTTATGTCATAAATGATCCAAAAATGATTGTGAGGGGGAAAAAAAGATAGGTAGGTATTAGTTAGATAGATATTCCATTTCTTTTAGAACAAAGTAAAAATTGAAAAGGCTATGTTTGCTTAAATATTCAAATGGATAGTGACAGGAATCTAAAAACAATTTATCAACTGTATTGACAGTATAGTGAGAGAAAGAGAAAGAAAGGATATGAAAGAAAAAGAGAAGAGAAGCAGGGAGGGAGATGAGGAGTCTGGGAAGAATAGCTTCATCTCAGTTTTACAATGTTAACAACTAGGTGAAGAAAATTCATAAGCTGCAGTTCATCTATGGACAGGAAATTAATCTCCATTCCCCCTCAAAAAAAAGAACAACATAAACTAAGACCTTACATTTGGCCTTAGAGAATATATACAACAGGTATCAATACTTTTATTTGTGTTCTGGGGAACAACTGCGTCATTAAGTCTTAAAAGCTGTCCAACTAGTTCTCAAACTAGTGCCCCATCCAACAAAAGTTTAATTAGGTTCGGAGTTTTGTTTAAACTGACAGCTGTGGTTCAAAAAGCCCCTGAGGTCAGCAATATAGTTTGCATCTTAAATAATCAAACTGCCCAAAGGTATTCTGTGGTTCTACGGTTGTTATTTTTTATTCTGATTTGCAAAGGATCTGGTTTATAGCTGCATGGAAGAATATGGCCTATTCAAATGCAAAAATATTTTATAATATCCCTGAATCAATAAAAACATAAAAGAAAGAAAAAAGCAGTTATTCCTCACCTATTTGCTGTGCAGACATCCAACAACCATCAGGACCTAGCAGAGCAGAGAAACAAGGTATAACCAAAAAGGGCCTGAGAGCCACAGAAGAGATGTCAGCAAAGGCCTGTGTGGAGGAAGCTCAGAGTTTCCCATAGGAAAGCAGTGAGGCCCTCCCTTGGAGGCTGTTTACTCTCACTTTACAAATAATATTACCAGGCTTATTTATCTAGTTTCTAAGCCTGCAGCAGAATAGAAATAAGATATTAGGAAGAGAGCTGTGGGAGGGGGCTCCTTACAGCATAAACACTGACGACAAAACGGAGACAGCTGCAGCCTCATGCGAAGGAGGAAACAAAAATTGAAAAAAGAAAACAAAGGAATTCAAAGCAGAGCTGAATACAGGGTGTGGGGTGCACAGTTCACTCACCCAGAGAGACCTTGGGGAATCACTGTAATACAGAATAGCACAAAGAACTGGCATCCAAATGGTGCCCTTTGTCTTCAAGAAAAGATCTGTCTTAGCACTTTTACTGGGGTGTACCCACACTAGGTCATGGGATTACAGGAGGAACAGGTCACACTTACTTTTACAAGGGGGAAAGCATATGACAGATTTTAGAAATGTTCCTACAGAAGAGTGAGCATGAAAGAAGGCATATGTGTCCTTAAAGGACTGAAACCTAAATTATGGAGAGCACAGCATCTAAAATGATGCATCTGCTAAGGAACTTTCATAATGCACTTACAATGTGTTTAAAAATCTTGGTGAAATATATATACTCTATTGAATTATTTAACTTAAATTCTGTAATAGGTCAATAATATATAACACCAAAGAATATAAGAGCAGTAGCTGGAGTATCTGGAGTTTGGGCTCTCTGCTCCAGGCTTGGCAATCAGTTACTTTTCTGGGACTCTGTTTCATCGTCTCTCTAATGAAGCAGCTAAAGAGAGAGTTGTGAAGGATCCATTGATGTTTTCCTCCAACCCACACACCAATATTCTCCCTTTACCCAGATTTGGCTGCTGTGGGCCCATGGCTTCAGGTAAAAGGAGCTACCCAGAGCACAAAGTAATGGAAAGCAGAATTTCTTTCTGACTTTCAGGTTTCAAGAATATTTGAACCTGGCAGAACAGAAAGAACAGAAGACAATGACAATTATTTGGGAGAAAACAAAATAAATCTGTTTAAGTAATGTCTCTTCCCTCTGTGGTTAGAAAAAAATTGAATTCTTGGACCAGAGGAAGTTGGCAGGCAGACGATGAAAATAAAAATGCTATTGGGTCTCTGTAATAAGGGCCTGCACCAAGATCCCCAGGGCTAGTCCAAAGGAAAAAAATGCATGAAGATGAGTTTGTTGGGAATGGAGAATAGAAGTAACCTGGAACCACTTTCCAAAGAGAGTCTAAGAAGCAGCAAAATCCCAGTAAAGAAATGGCCATGAAAAATCTCAAGGCAGATGAAGCACCACATAATTTCACAGAGTTCATCAGGCCCCGGCATGGCTTAAGAACAGCAAAATGTCTTCTGTGCATACAAGAATGGCAAACCTGGGTAGAAGATCTGAGGAAAATTGAAGAGCCTTAGAGAAGGGGAAAGGGACAACTCAGAAGAAATATGTGTGGACTGACAACATTGGGGAGATCTAAGTGGACCACCAGATGGAAGCATGGATGTCTCAACAGAGATGCTCAGTATGGCCCATGACCTAGAGAATTCTGTATATATCCCAGGAATGAGGAGAAGGACCCCCACCTTGCCTGAGACCAAGTTTCTGCGGCCCTGATGGAATGGGAGCTACAAATGAAGATTCACTTGAGTTCTAGAGAAATGAACATAGTTCTTGCACATACATATTTTTGAATTAGGATTCATACCCATTATATGCTAAGACAGCCTCCACAGTTATATTAGGAGGTATATTAGAGAATAAGAATTCTCTAGAAATATGAGTCACAAAATTGAAGTGGGAGAGAAGGAATTGAAATCCTGAATAAATTAATAAACATTAAAGAAACAGATCATTTTTTTAAAAACTCTCTTTACCTAAGACTCTAGTCCAGATGACATTATAGACAATAATTACCAACCTTTCTAGGAAAAAAGAAATAATCCTTCTCTTCTAAAAAAACTATGTTTGAAGAACAGAAGAAAGTGAGCATCAATTTATGAGGCTAAAACAATCTTAATATGAAATACAGAAAAAGACAGCATAAGGAAAAAAGTGTACAACAATCTAACTTATGAACACAAATGCAAAAACCCTAACAGAAATCACCAGTATATAGAAACATCCTGTAACATAACCAAAAACATTTTCCCCAAAATCAAGGATAGTTCAGATTGCCAAATACATCACAATAACAGATTAGAGAGAAAAGTATTCAACAAAATTCAGTACTTATTCATGATAAAAATTCTTATCAGAGAAATGTAGTGAACATATAAAGGATTATCTGTCAAAAAGTTATAGTAAAAATCATACTGCCAGTGTGCACTGGCACATGCCTGTAATCCTACTGGGTTGGGGAGGTTGAGGAAGTGGAATCACAAGTTCAAAGCCAGCCTCAGTAACTTAGCAAGGCCCTAAGCAACTTAGTGAGACCCTGTCTCTAAACAAAATATAAAAAGGGCTGGGAATGTGGCTCAGTGGTTAAGCATCCCTGGGTTCAATCCCTGATACCAAAAAAAAAGAAAAAAAGAAAAAAGAAAATCATACTTATTGGTAGAAACAATAGAAGTCTTTGTTTGAAAGTGAAGAACCACCCAAGAATACACACTACCGCCACTTTTATTAAACATCAATTTTGTTAAAAAAGAAATTCCATGTGTGTGTTTAGTCTAATATAATTTTATTCTAAGTGTAGATTCATATATTCACTACCATATCGGAATACAGAAGTTTCTTTGTCACAAAGATCCCTTATATTGTCCTAGTATTACCACCCCCTCCTCCCTGTGTCCTGTCCTCCAGTCCCAGTCCCAACCCCTCACAACCACTAGTTTGTTCTTTATTTCTATAATTCTGTCATTTCAAAATTATTATATAATTAATATCACACAATGTGTATCTCTTTGAAATTCCCTCTTTCTTAGGTCACTCATTTTTGCTAAGTAGTTTTCCATGGTATGGACTAATTACATGTTGAAGAACATGTGGGTTGGTTCTAGAATTGGCTAGTATGAATAAAGCATTGCTATCATGAAAAAAAGAAATTCTAGAGGCAAATTTTAGAACAATAAGAGTTCAGAGAAGTTATTGGACACATGATCAACATATTAAAAACCAATATAGTAACAAACAATTTGAAAATGTAAATAGAAAAGATAAGTCATTCATAAGAGCAATAAGATCTATAATCTGGTGGGTTTTCATTACTCGAGTTAGCAGCCTTTGACACAGTTATTACACCCTTCCTGAAATACTTTCTTCACTTGGTTTTCAAGGCCCTATACCCCTTTTCCTGGCTTTCCTCCAGCACCAGGAGCTCCTCAGATTTTTTGGCTTATTCCACTTCTTCTCTCTGCCTCTGAACTCTTGGTCCTTTGATCTCTTTTCCTTTATAGCTACACTCAATCCCCTGGTCACCTCTTCCAGTTTCATAAATTAGAATACCATCTGATTATTGATGATCCCCAATTTCTCTAGCCCCAATCTTCCAAGTGATCCCTAGAATTGAATTATATTATGTTTATTATATTATATTATCATCTTTACTTGGAAGTATATTAGGCAGCTCAAGCAAAATGAGCTAACATGTGAAACATAGGAATAATGAATGTTTCATTAATAAATGAATTTAATTTTAAATTACTTATTGTTTCACTTTAAAACTTTTCATGGAGGTCTCTTTTTCCAGGTCTTCTTGTATCACTCTTTTTTCCAATCCATCCTCTAGTCTCATCATCTACAGAAAGGTAAGGTATCTGGGTTCATTTTAAGTATCAGGACTGAATATGCCCTGGCATTTTGAAATTTAAAATTGGGAAATATATTTTGTTTGTTTTTGTTTTCATTTTTTGATAACTTCTTATATTTTCCTATGTCACAGAAGGGATTTATTTTGATATTACATTTATAAAGAGGCCTAGCTCATTTCAAGTCTTTAATTGAAATGTAGTATACATCCCTACTTCACCTGAAGTTATTTCCAATTTTCTCTTATTGGATACATGTAAGTGGAGTCTGCTATTATTTTTTATAACACATATTCTAATGCCAACTGCATTGTTCTTCCTTTTTTCTGGGCTATCTTGCACATTATGACTCTCATATTCATACTCAAAACATGCTCATTATCAGTAGATGAAAGCAGCCAATGATTCCATTATGTCTTCTAATGTGGTTATTTATAATTATAATTAATTATGAAGTACTCTCATCTTCGCTGTATGTTACAAATAGAGCAGTATAATTACTTTTGAAACTACATAAATAGGCAAAAAATAACTAAGAATTTTTTCAGGACATTAAAAGAGGAAAAAAATATATTCAGAAAGGAAGGAAGGCTCAGTCTGATAGATTGAGGACCACTGCCCTCACTGATCTAGCTCTTGGCTACCTCTGTGACATTATCTCCTATTACACTTTCTATTTCCTTCACCTTGAGCCTCAAACACCACAGGAACAATTCTGCCTTGGAACCTCATACTGCCTCTTCCCTCTGCCTGGATTGACAACCTCCCACCCTAATATATAAATTTCATGGGTTTCTCCCTTGCTTTCCTCAGACTTCTGCTCAGATATCATTTTTCCCTCTGGTACTGTGAACTCAGGGCCTCCCACACTGAGTTACACCCAGCCCTCATGTTCTCTTATGACCATTTCTTGACCATCTTTTTAAAATGGTCCACCTCCATTATTCTCTCCACCTCCATTATTCTCTACCCTATTCTGAAGTATTCTTCCTTATGTCATGTATTGCCATCTAAGACATTAAAGATTTGTTTACTGTCTCCTCCCTCTAGTTTTTAAGTCCAAAAGAACAGGAACTTCATTTGTTCACTTCTATTTCCCAGTGCCTGATAAACACCAATCATGATAAGCACTCAATAATATTTAAAGGATGGAAAAATACCTTAAGGACCAAAGAGTGTTCTGGTGAGAATTTGGATTGAGAGGTGGGTTCCTGCTTCCACATTCCCTATCAAGACACTAAGGACATGCTTTTGCACAAATGAAATTAGCAAAGATTCAAAGGCACCATAACACACAATGCTGGTGAGGGTATCGAGAAACAGACTGGGCTCACTACCAAGGAATATAGTTCATTCACTTTATTAGGACACAGTGCAGCAATGTACACTAAGACTCTTTAAAAACAATGCAGCACTTTTAACCTGTATTATCTTATTTAACAACGTTTCACCCTCATAGTATTGTATGATAAATCTTACCAGCTCTGTTGCACAGATTAGAAAATGAGACCACCAATAATTTAAGGAATAAATAAATTATAAATCAGGGATCCCAACTTAGGTCATCTAACTCTAAACCAGGTCTTGCTCTATTGCTTTCCATTGTCTACTAATCCTACTAACCTCACTCTTTAAAGCTAAAAACTATGTCACATACAGAATCTTTCAATTCCTAATGCCTAGTACAATGCTAAATAAATGTTACAGGTGCTCAATGAATTTTTACAGAAAAGTAAATAATTCTGAGTCATGAAGGTCTCGCTCATAAAGAACATTCCAAACTCTGCCTCAATATCTCTTCTACCCGCTTTCATAGTAATAGAACAATGAACTTTGGCACATGGATTTCCAGAAGAGTGACTTCTTTTTTCATTCTTTCTGTAGCAGTATGTGGTGATGTGGCTAATTTGGGGCTAATTAAATATAAGCTAAAGTGAAAAGCAACTTTAGACACATGTATTCCCATTAAATGCCTTCCTACAGGTTAGGATGCAGATATGACAGCTGGTACAGCAGTCTGGACCTTGAGGTGACCTTGGGAATGAGGACCACAGTCAGTGGCTCAGATGGCAGGTTCTGGATCCCTGACCCCACACCGTATCCATTCTACATTAACTTTTTACATCATCCTTTTTTCCACCAGAGAGAAATAAACTTTCATCTTGTCTAAGCCACTATTACTTTGGGTTTTCTGATTGTCTGGACCCATTAGCTAACCAGAACTAGTTCTGTAAGGGCTGTCACTTACTCCTTAGTTCCTTGTAACTTGATATTTGGTTAAACTGATTTGGCTTTGAACTAGTGACAGTCTATATGAATTATACATTCCATTTAGTGTTTTCAAAGATCCCATTGTAAATGGATATTTAATAAGCCTTTTCATTTAACCCTGAAGAGCAACAGAACAGTCATGCATAAAAAGCCATTATTCAGTAAACTGTTTAATAATCACTTTCCAGAGTAATAACTGATTCTCAGAGGCTATACAATGAGGCAGGTCTCCACAGCATAATGAAAGCAGAACAATGAAAAGTGTCTCCGCTATCTCAATCTTTCATTTCTTCATAACCCTATTTCCAATGATTAAGAGATGAAGAGCTTGAGACTCAAGATGTTCTTGAGGGAAAATCTTGCTGAAATGATGAGGTCTGGATTTATTATAATCTGCTCCTGTGTGCCTAATAAATTTGTAGTAAGCCAAGCAAAGGACAGGAATTCTTTTGATTATATTATCTGTGAGGTCTAAAGAAAAGATAGGCTACTTCTTTTAAATGCGTGTAGTGGTGGAGGGTAGAGGGAATGTTACTTATTATCAAGACAGAATAAATCCAATGACCAGTATGCCAATTTACAGTTCACCATGTAGTCATGCAATCCTGTAACTTCCCTTTAATAATGACTAAACCATCAACTCTTCCTCCTGGCTTTCGGGAATTCCTGGTTAGGCCAATGACATGTCTCATTCTTTCAAGTTGACGATTCTCAACAAGGCCCTAACTCACCACAAGTGACAAAACTTCAAAATTTCAAGTATGTTAAAGTAGTTCTTCTTCCCCTCAAAGAAGATGGGGATTTATATCCTATACCCACTGGGCCAATGAAAAAAAAGTACTTCTGGGTATTCACTTTAAGAGTAGTTCAAATATTTCCAAAAAATAAAGCTAATAAGATTGAGTGAAAGTGGACCAGTGTGTTACTGTGCTTTCATTTGACATGAGAGATGGAAGATGAAGATTTTATCTTCTATTCATATCAGTATCAGTGGTGTTTGGCTGAATGTAACAGATTAATGGTCTTACAACCAACTTCTAATGTCCTCACTGTTGTTTGTTCCACCCATATCCTTTTACTTTGATGACAACATGTAGTAACATGGAGACAAGCCCAAATACCATCCCTGCCCACCATTTTTACCAACATTACAGAGCTCAGAGAGCAAATCCTTATTTCTTGCTGACTTTGCCCATAGTTCAGGGTATGCTCAGCTTAGAAGTTATCAGAAAGAGGCTATGGGGCCACACCAGCACAAAAGAATGCAATGGTCCTCCAACTAATGCAGAGATTTAGGAGCAGAGATATCACAGTGAAAAATAGTTCTGGGTTCTACATCTTAAGGTAACAAGAAAAGAAAAGTAAAGATGGGGAAAGTAGAGTAAGGAAAGTGCCATCAGCATTATATAATACAAATAAAACAGTTCTGGAATGGTTGTCAGAAGAACTAAATAGTTCTTGTCCCAACTATGTTAATTAGCTGTATGGCCTTAAAAAGTCACTTTCCCTGATTAGATTTTGGTTTTGTTATCTATAATACAAAGTTTGTACATATATATATATATATGTAAATTTGTGTACATATAATACACACACATAAAATCATAAAATCAGGTGACCTTCAGCTCAATACACTAGCAAAAAATAAGGGTAAGGAAATACTACGGGAAAAATTAACAAGGACTCTGAAATGTCTTTTCCATATGAGAACACAAGTTAAAGATGTCAAAGAAAATTTATTAAATAAATGCTAGATCACGGCTACATCCTACATGAAATAAATCCTAGTATGTCCAGAATTTTTAAAAAGAACTAATTTTAGCTTCAACTAAAAATTTAACCTTTTTACTACCATGATCATAAAAACTCATAAAGAAAATAAATGTGGCTAATTTTGACAAGCCATCTCTCTCCACTATCATGAGACCAAAATTCAGGACACTCTGCAATGAATATAAAAGAATATCCCTCCTAATATGAAACAAACATCCCACACAATTAGAAAATGTGCTGTACAGTCTATTCTACTGTTTTCATTTGGGATAAGAGATACTTAAACATGACTGTGGTTGGCTAGTTCTCAAGATTTTGATTTTATTATCAAAACTGTTTATCTACCCATCCTTGAAACCCACATGTTTACCTATCCTGCTTTAAAACAAACACTGTAAAGAATACAGCTACCTAGCTTCAGACTGTTTGCAGGTACAGAATGGTTGACTTCAATCACAACCAAATTTTGTATTCTTCAGTAAGAAAAAAAAAGCAGCTTCCATGTACATAAATGAGTGTGCAATATAACTGGGATATTCAGTTGATTCAAATTGTTGTCAAGGTAGCCTTATTCTAAGCCCTGATATTAAATTTCACATGTTAGACAACTGTTTCAAATTATGTATGCTCTTTCCTCTAGTTTTATACACAAAAAAGAAGAATGATGACTTGAAGGTATCAAAAAAAAATTACCCTTAAAGTAGACTTGTAACACCCAACAATGTTAAAGTGACAATTAGTGATGGATTTTAACTATCCAGTTATCAGCTAGTGTCTACCTCAACCCCCACTCTAGGACATTCTAAAGCCTTGGATCAGTCTTTAACATTGAAAAGCGTTTAAAAGTCTACCTTTATTATCAAATAAAGGTGAAATTGAGTTATGTATTAAATAATAACTCATGGAGTAGAGAAGAGATGCTTTTATCCTAAATATTCAAATAATTGTACCTGAAATAGCCAGCAAAATCAATTAAATTTTTAACGTTTTTTAATTCTTCACTTCACCTCACATGTGTAGACAAACCCTGACACATGAGAAAATCCATCACTTTCAAGATTCAGATGCATCTGAACTCTGTCCTTACGGACTTAATTACACAAATAAGCAAAAGAAAAAAATCACTACTGGTAGCATCTGTACTATGAAAAACAGAAAACATATATCTGAATTCTACAGTAAAATAGTATTTCATTTGTCAAGTAACTGTATATTTCATCTTTAAAAAATGTTCTTATGGAAAATAAATTGCACTTGTATTCAACAAAGAATATCTATTTTGAAAGAAAAACTTTTAACTGGGTTCAAAATCATTATCATAATCAAAGCAACTAAAGGAATAGGAATATCTCCTGCATTAAAAAAATGAAAAATACATAAGCACTTTGGATTTACTGAAAGCATCAAAATGTCATGTGCAAGATTTTAAAACGTCACAGAAAAAATAAACTGTAAATTGATTTGGCAATAATCAGATAACTTCTTAATCATCACATCATTTGAACTAGCATAAGCTGTTATATCTATGAGGACAACAAAGTACAGCACAAAGTGTAATAAATTTTCCTGTCATTTTGAATTGAAAGATTTGCCAAACTAGTCCCTCCCAATTATGCTGCTGTCATTCAAACAACATACAGTGCTTTTCTCTGTCCAGATTCTAGTTGGTTCTCCGATTTATACCTCCAATAATCAAAAGTTTGTTCCTATGATAAGGAAAGCTGAAATTTGAAAAACAAAGAGCCAAGAAAATGTTTAAGTACCATGGAATGGTATATAGCTCTTTAAAAGAAAACATATTGATATTCATTGACATGTGTCAAAAATGGTACAAAATAATACGTATTGTCATTTATTTTTATTTAAAAAAAACCCTGTTTGTGTGCCTGTGTTTATACATACTTGTACTAAGAATTGAGATAAGTGTAAACAAGTATTGGTTATTTGGGGAAGTTAATGAAGGCATAGAAGAGAATATACAAGACGAGTATCCTTTAGCCAAAATGTTTGAGACCAAAAGTGTTTCAGTTTTGAAATTTTGTTTTGTTTTGTTTTTTCAGGATATTTGCATGGACTATCACTTAATCTAAAAATCCAAATCCAAATTCTGAACTGTGCTTCAGAGGATTTCAGATTTCAGATTAGGGATGCTCATTCTGTGTTATTATTTCCTTATGTCTCTTCTTACAACTAATAAAATGAAATATAAATTTTTTAAAGAATCTGCTAAGATGTTGGAGCTGGGGGTATAGCTCAGTAATAGAGTGTTTGCCTCACATATGCAAGACCTTGGGTTCAATTCCCAGCATTAAAAATTTTTTTTAATCTGATAATATCTTTAATTAAAGTTTCTATTTTGAAGCAACTGTAAATTCTCATTCAATTTTAAGAAACAATACAGAAAGATCTCTTGAACTGGTGTGATGCTGTGCATCTGTGTTCCCATCTGCTTGGGAAATTGAAGCAGGAGGATTGTTTCAGTCCATGAGTTTAGGCAACACACGTTTTGACCAGTCTGGACAACACAGTGAGACCCATTTCAGTAATAATAATAATACAAAGAGATCTGGCGTGTACTTTCCCCAGCTTTCTCCAATGGTAAAATCATGAAATTATTAATACGGTATCACAGCAGGGTTACCAACCCTGATGGAATCAGGGTGACCTTGATGTAATCAGAGTCAGGATGTAAATACATTTCCATCACCACACACCTCTTCATCTTGCCCTTGTAAAGCCACACATACCTCCTTCTCACCTTTCTCCACCAAAAGTCCATCATTAACGTCTGGCAGCCAAATTCCGTTCTCTATTTCTACAAATTTGTCATTTCAAGACTACTGTATAAATGGAATCATACAGTAGCTAACTTTTGTAGACTGGTGATTTTGCTTCAGAATAATTCTCTGGAGATTCATCCAAGCTGTTGCAGGTATTAATACTTCATTTCTTTTTATCGTTGTCTTTTGAAGCACATGCAGATTATTTCGTTTGGATTATCTCTAATAAAGTTGGTATAAGCAACTATCTCAGATTTTTCTGTAAGCATTCGCTTTTCTTTTTCTGTGATAACTGTTCCAAGTGTGTAATTACTGGGTCACATGGTACTAGCATACTTAAGTTTTAAAGAAACTGCCAAACTTTTTCCAGAGTAGCCATACTATTTTATTTTCCTACCAACACCAGTATATCTCCATCCTTGCTAGTATTTGGCATCATCACTATTTTTTATCCTAGGCAATCTGATAGGTATGTGATGATATCTCATTATGGATTTAACTTACATTTTCCTAATAATGATGTTTCATATCTTTTCTTGTACTTATATGCCATCTTTATGTTATCTTTGGTGAAAGAGAATCATGGTGGGTTTTGATCATTTTCTAATTGGACATTTTACTGTTGAGTTTCGAAAATTCTTTCTAATTCTAGATACTGGTCCTTTGCTAGCAATGTGATTTGCAAATATTTCCTAACAGTCTATAGTTTCTCTTTTCATCCCCTTTACAGGGTCTTTTGCAGATCAAAAAAAAGCTTAATACGGATACAATCCAAATTGTCAAATTTTCTTTTCGGATCATGCTTTTAGTGTCAAGTCTAATCTCTCTTTGCCTAGTCCTAGATCCAGAAGCTTTTCTCCTCTTTTTTTTTTTTTTTCCTGAAGTTTTTATGGCTTTACATTTAAGTTGGTTTTTGTATAATGCATGACACTTAGAAAAAGCTTCAGTTTTTTGCCTGTGGATGTCCACTTTTTCCTGTACCATTTGTCAAAAAAAGATTTTCAGTCTTTCATTGCTTTTGCACCTCTGTCAAATCAGCCGGGCATGTTTGTGTGGATCTCTGTGTGGTCTATTCTGCTCCTCATTAATGTGTCTGTGTCTCCACTAACAACACACCATCTTGATTATTATACCTATATAAAGGTTGAAATAAGGTACACTGATAATGTACATTACTCTTTTTTTCAGTTATTTTAGTTTATTGTTGTATTTGCTTTTAAGTACAACAAAATTTGCTAAGATCAAATGGCTTTAAACATACTTAAAAGTAGGTATCTTTTACTGATTTTAGTAATTCAGCTATAATCACATAAGGTAGGAACTTAGATTATTGGTTACTAATCTGATACTTTTCCTCTTTCCTAAAGTACACATTTAGTGCTATAAATTTCCCCCTCAGCATTACTGTGGCCAACAAATTTTGATTTGTTGTTCCTAGAAAACAAAAGAATGAAAGTCTATTGTATCTAGCCATAATTTTGTTTACTGCAAACCTTCTTTCTGAGTGCTCCAAGAATTTTTTTTTAATTGTTTCCTTCCTGATTTGAGCTCTTCCTTTGGCCATCCTTTCAGGGTAGGAACTGCAAGAGACAAAATCTCTTAGTTTTCTTTCATCTGAGAACATCTTTGTTACAGTTTAGATATTTAAAAAGCTCATGTGTGAGATAAGGCAAGAAAGTTTACAGGTGAAATGACGAGGTGATGAAAGCCTACACCTAATCAGTGTATCCTCTTGAATGGATTAATTGGGTGTTAACTGTAGGCAGGTAGGGTATAGTTAGAGGAGATGGATCACTGGGGATTGTCTTTGGGTTTATATTTTGTCCTTGGTGAGGGCAGCTCTCTTGCTCTCTCTGCTTCTGTTGCCGTGTTCTGAGCTGCTTTCCTCCTCCACATGGGCACACAGAAATGGAGTTAGCTGTCTTAGACTGAGACCTCATAAACCTTATGAAACCATAAGCCCAAATAAACTTAACCTCCTCTATATTGTTCTTGTGACGTCTTTTGGGCACAGCAATGGAAAAGCTGACTAAAACAGTCTTGACTGCCCTTGCATTCCAGGGATAATTTCAATGGAAATAAAATTGAGTGATCTGTTCTTTTCTTTCAGCACTTGAAAAATATTATCAATTACTTCTGACCTGCTGGGTTTCTGATGAGAAATCTATTGTCAATCAAATTGCTTTCCCTGTAGTTAACATTATTTTTTTAACTTTGAAGATTTTTTTCTGTAACTGCAGTTTTCAGAAGTGTAACTATTAAATGTTTTGTCATGGACTTCTTTGGTTTGGGATTCACTCATCCTCTTCAATTTGTAGGTTTATGTCTCCTACCAAATTTGGGGAGTTTTTAGATATTATTTTGTTGAATACCTTTTCAATCCTGCCTTCTCTTTTCTCTCCTAACAGGACTGTGCTGGCATGAAGACTGCATTTTTTGTTTGTTTGTTTTAATTTCAGAGGTCCCTAAATGTCCATAGTTTTTTGTTTTGTTTTTAATTTTTTTCAGCCTACTCTCTTTTCTTCACCTGGGGAGGTCATATTGTTCTATCGTCAAGTTCACTGATTCTGTTCCCTAGACTCTCCATTCAGCTGGTGAACCCATCCACTGAGTTTTTATTTCAGTTATTGTATTTTTCAGCTTGAAAATTTTCTTGGTTCTTCTGAGACTCTCTATTTCTCTGCTAAGACTTTCTATCTTTTTCGTTTGTTTCAAGTATGTTCATAATTACTGAAGCATTTTTGAGGACTGCTTAAAATTTTTGTCAATAATCCAAATACCTCAATGTTGGCATCAACTGATTGTCTTTTTTTTTCTTTTTGATGGAGGTGATCTTGGTTCTTAGCATGACAAGAGACTTTTCTATAGAAGTCTAGACCTTTGGGGTATCATTAAAACTCTGGATCTTTTTTAAACTTTCTGTTTTATATGGGTTCCTCTGACACTACTCTAACAGAGCACTGGGAATAGGGCAGGCAATGCCTCATTACTGCCAGGTAGGGATAAAGGTTCAGGTTCCTCATTCAGCCTCCACTGGCACCAGGGGTGGGGGCCTCTTAGTTACTATTGCATGGGAAAATAGGAATTCTCATTCCATACTAGACTGCTATTGATAAGTTCCTGATTAGAAAGAATAGGGGTATCTCATTACTGCTTCCCTTAACACCTCTAGTGACACTACAGGGAGTATAGAAAGGATAGCCTTTTTATTGCTGATATTGTTGAAAGTTTGGACCCTCCACTGACACCAATCCTTCTTAATTCAGGTAACCAAAGCATAAAAAAAGAAGATACAAAAGAGAGACGAATAATTGTAGCAGAATAAATTTGCTTTCTAATACTCATTATTCATTTGATGTCCTTCCTTCATATACCTTAATTCCATTTGAGTCCTTCAAAAGGTATTCTTTCTTATGGTCCCTTACCCTGCAATATAACTTTCCTCTGAGCAAGTTACTAATACCAGCCCCTCTTCATGTCTAGTATCTTGACTATGCCATAAGATATATGGCCCAGAGCTGGGGATACAGATCAGTTGGTAGAGTGCCTGCCTCGCAAGCACAAGGCCCTGGGTTCAATACCCAGCACTGCCAAAAAAAAAAAGATATATGGCCCATCTGACAGGAACACTGAGGACTTTCTTCTCTTTGCTAAGGCTCTTCAGTGGACATTCCTAATTCCTTTTCTAAAAAGATTCGCAAAAAAAAAATTAACTAGAAATACTCCATTTAAAATGACTCAAAAAGTCACATGGATCCTGTTCAGTAAATGGTGGTGGGGGGGGGGGTCTTAATTCAAAATATTTGTGATACTCTGGTCATAAATAATAGGTCAAAGATGATACTAGAGACTCTAGTTCACACATATTTTTGTTTCTCTTTATGATCATGTTCCTCAAATCATAGTCAAGAGTGTATTTAGAGGCTAAAACTATTTCAAAGACATAATCTGGTGGCAGTATTCTGTGTACAACAAGAGATTTGAATCTGCATCCAAAACCAGCAGTAGAATCTTCTTCCTTCTTACTGTCATTCACTTTGTCATTCTCAAACAGTCTCTTTCAGTCTCTTTCCTTACCCCCACCTCCTTTTAGTGGGAGCTCAAGTTCCCTTGTTATTACTTGCTTTGAATGCCCCCACCAGAACAAAATCTATATAATCAACCAAATATCTTAAACTTAAATATGACCTTAATTTTGCTTCCTCTGGGGGACATATAGTTGACAAATGGACCTTCCTGAACATGATTCCAATCTACTCTCTAGGGGGAGACCACCCCAGCTGAATTCCAGCTCTACTGTGCTATAGCTGAAGACCACAGTAACAATTCTTCAGCCTTACTAAAGCTAGAAGACCTCCTAATAAAGCAGGACTTTTACTGGTATCTATCTACCTAACACAGTTTTTATTAAGAAAAAAATGCACATAAAGTGAGCCCCATAATACTTTGCACACAAGCAGCACATTTAAGTCTTCATAATTGAAGAAACCTAGGAAATACATTTTTAAATGCTTCAAGAGAATTTTTTCACTGAAAATATAGAATTCTTATCAGTTAAATTTCTAAACTGTAGCATACTGATCTTAGGATTAAAAACTCACTTTTACTCTACTTTACTACTGAGAAGGCTAAGCAGACAGAAAAAGAGCAAGTTTTTCATATGAAATGCCTGTTATTTCATTTACTAAATAATCACAGTTTGTGGAGGTGAAGGTGACTGGTCTTCAGCTAATATAATAGTCTTTGAATCAGCTTTTGGAATGACCTACCAAATCCCTTCACTTCAAAAAGAAGATACACTCCCTTGAAGGAAAATTCAAAATTCAAATGAAATACAAAGAAGATAAATAACTCTACAGTTTGTGTTAGAATACATCATATATGCTGAAATATTATATGTAATGAAATAATATACATATACTAAATAATGTATGTCTACATCTTATGTAGAATATATGTAACAGATATATATAAAGATCCATATATAAAGAGAGATCTCTACATATATCTCTATTAAAAGTTGTTTCACCCAGAAGAAACATAACTGTTGTTCTGGTCACCTACTTCCATATTAATGTCGTAGTTCTGGCCCAGGACGCTCTGTATGAGCTCTCTGATGATCTGGTCGGAGGCCAGCTGGGCCTCCGACTGCAGAGAAGCGATGACCTCCTCGATGGTTGTGGGGATCACTCTGGTGGGCAGCAGCTCGGACTGGGAGACCTGCTGCAAGGAGTGGTCGCTGAGCAGACCATTCTCCCACCCTGCTTTGGAAACTGACCCGTTCGCATCGGACGCCCTGGTTTCTGAGCCCTGGCTCACGTAGTGGGTGGGAATCTTCACTCTCCTCCGCCACCAGCCCTCCCAGTCGCTGTCCTCACTGGAGATGGAGCTGGTCTTCCTGTCTCTGGCCATGTGAGCCTCTGGGAGCGAAACTATCTCCTGGATCGCTTCTCGCTCGCGGGCCAGGTCGAGGACCCGCCTGGACGCTGCGGGCCGCGGGCTCCGGGGACTCGGGCGCGCTCTTGGCTTCACCGGTGACCTGGGCAGCGGCTCCAGGACCACTGGTTTGGTCGTGCCGACATCCGGGGCGATGACCGGCGGTATCTTCTGGACCCTGTACCGTAGGAATGCGGAGCTCCGCAAGTAAAACTCCTGGGGACAAAACGGCCTGGTCCGCAGAGCTACGGCCCCGCTCGGGCCCGGGGGGCGCGCTATGCCTTGGAGCGCCGCCTGCAGGAAGGTCCCAGCGGGTGTCGCGGGGACTTTAGCAGGAGGGGACCCTTTGGAAGTTCTGCTACGCTGGAAGGAACCGCACCTCTTCTCCCCAGGGCGGGCCAGACGCGGGTAGTGGACTCGGCCTGCATCTAAAGTCAGGTTGGAAGCCAACTTCTGCTTGAATTGGAGAAAGTCCTTTTTAGTCTCCTGACGAACTTTCTCCAGCTCTTTAAACAGGTAGGATTCTTCTCTGGAGTTCAGTCCAAAGTGCTTTTGGAAGGTGGACATCCTGACAAATTTGACCTGTAAAATAACCCCACACACATTAAAAAAAAAAAATTATAGATCATTCAACAAATTTTTGTTAATATATAAAATTCCAGTTCAGTAAAGCTGCTCATGATAGAGCCTTGCTATGCTTCCTAAGGCAAAAGTGGATAAAACGAGTAAATAATTTTATAACCATCTACTGACCTTTTATCTTGAATCATGAAAACCCTCTAAAGCAGGAATGTTTTTCAGTGGGAGTTTCCCAGTTTCCCTACTGGATCTTTTTTAACATTTCTTTGGACTATAATGTTGGAGTCCTACTTCCAGGGAATGAAGACTCTGCTAGGCACAGAAAATCTAAAGTAGCCCTGCTCACAGAGATAGATGGAGCTCACCAACTGGCCTGTCGCCTGGATCCAGCCCACAAACATGGCTTCCAATTGTTCAGTTTTTTAAAAAAATATTAATTCATAGCCAACAATTTGAAATTGGGAGATTTTTACATAAAAATCTTGATTGCAGTTTCAGGAATGGAGTCAGGGTATTGTGGAGGTTCTGACAGTACAAGAGCCCAAAATTTCTGTTCTTGTGGCTGACAGTTTTTCCTAGGTTCTTGTCTAGCAGGTCCCAGGTGCCTCCCTCTCTTACCCAACTCACTTCCCTCAACGTGCTACCTGTGCTAAACCAGAGTATAGGAAGGGAGGTGGTCAACAGCCAGATTATAAGCCTTTGATGCCAAATATTTGTACTTTTTCTGTGAGCTACTGAGAACCACTCAAAAACTTTAGAAAAAAAGTGACTTGATGGGACCTGGTGCTTGGGGATATTAATATTGAGTAAATGAGAGAATACAGGCAAGAAGGGCACTCACAGCCTGTGTAACCTGAGCCTTTCCTACTTTAAAAAGAAAATAAAAAACTTATTCAACAAAGGTAGATATCTAGGATCATAAGTGGATTCTGAGATCTTGAAAGCCAGGCTAACAGGAACTATAAAGAGAGGAGCTGATGACAAATTCTGTGACTCAATTACCTGTGCAAGGTGGAAGGGGTAAAATCAGAGAATTAGGAAAATAAGAATAGAATTCCTAGAAGTCAAGGAAAGGAATGTTTCAAAAAACAGGAGTAAAACAATGAAAATAAAAACAGAAATCTGAATCAGAACAGGAACTTTTTTTTAGAAAACCCAAGACCAAAGTTCTTTGAAAAACAAAAATAAGGCAGAAACATCTTCAGAATATCAGCATCACTTTCTGAACTATAATACTGTCAGGGATTTGAATTTTTTAATTATATAAAAATTAATAGTTTCCCTTATGCCAAATGGTTCAATTAAAAATATGGTAAAAAAATTCACTTGTAATTTCTTAAAAGAGCAAAGAGCCAAGTATCTAGGCATAAACTTAAGAAGAAATATACTAAAACTACATGAATAATTTCTAAAATTGAATTAAATTTATTATTGAAGTACATAAAAGACTCAACTAAGAAGACAATGTTCCTTGGAGGAAAGACCAAATAACATATCAGGTGTTCCCAAAATACTGTATTGTTTTAATGCCAATATGAAAATCTAAAAATGATATTTTGGAATTTGAAAAGTAATTTTGAATTTATTTGAAATAATAAACATGACAAATTAATCAAAGATCTAAGAAAGGAAATGAGAGAATACTTGTCCCTCAATTAGGGAGCAACAGATCATTACAACTTTTTCACATATAAGAATTAGAACCAGAATACTGCTGCGAGAATCAACGGACTGAGAGAAAAAGAGTTAAAATAATATGAGTTATATTATGAAGGCAGCATTTAATTGGTGATAAATGAATTGTTCAGTAAGTTTTGCTGAGGCAGTTGGTTGATTATTTGGGAAGAAAACTACACCTCATTTTGTACCAGGTGCCAGAATAAACCCAGGTAGATTTAAAACTTACATGTGGCAAATATTTTATTTTACTATGCATTTCTTTGCTTATTGCTTCTCCACATTTTGTGGTTGGATTCAGATCAATTCATGAAAAGGTTTATCTTTCCAGTGGAAATTCTTGATTTATCATGTAGTTTGGGTAGTATGAAGAAAATGTCCTGTTTATCCTCCGAATAGTCATACTGCTTTAATTTCTAAAACATGAATTGCTAATTCTGAAACTGAAGACCATGTTACAGAAAAATTCTCATCTAGGTATCAGTAGGCTTTCTTTCTCTGCCCAGTTCCACCACTGACTGGGCCTTGGACAATTCAATTCTGTCATACTGTGGAATCATATTAAATACTGAAAAACAAAACAAAACAAAACAATGCATTACCTGATGTCCAGGCCATAGGATATGAACATTAGAAATGAGTCCTAAGGCTATAAGGAAGTTTTTTTTTAAAATTTGAAAAATGCTATATAATCTTCCTCATAGTATTTTGGTTGTTACTGTTTGCACAGGTGGCAATATGTTCATGCAGATGCCCTCTGCATTTTTTCTTGCAAGAGGCTGAAAGTAATTGAAACAGAGCACAGATCAGAAGTACTTCAATACCTGATGAGAGTCTGACTTGACTTTCCCAATTGCACTTCCCCTTTTATTACTTAGTTCCTGCTTTGGATGCCCTTCCCAACTTCTCCCAGGCCCTTAATTTGCTATTGAAGTTTAACAAGTGTCTATTGTTTAACACTTCTCAGTACATTCCCATGAGTTCCTTGTAGAAAATTTGTTCTTTATATGTAAAAACTAACCAATAGGAAATAGAACTTATAAGCTTGAAAAAGGAACTTCTATTGTGCATTCAAGGTAATATCCCAAATGGTTACTTGACAACCTCATCAAATTGTGCTGCCTTTATTCCCCTATCCACCCCTCAACACTACAAAATAGGTAAAATGATTTTTAAGCATCCAGTCTCATGGGAAACTAGTATATTCTCATTTTCTTGGGAGCATTTTACTGAGATTGGTTTTGGTTTGGAGAATAATGTAGGGGAAATAATGTAGGAGAAAAGATTACTCTATGGAGAGCCAAATCTGCTGTTAAAAATCCAAAATAATTAAGTTTATCCTGCACTTAAAATAGAACAGAAAGGAACTCAAGCAATAATTTCCCTCTCCTCTTCTTTTCAAATTTGGAACTCTGTCTCTTTTCCTTCCTCTTCTACTGGGAGGTTCAAGGCCAAGTGGTGAGGTAGTCAGAAGGGCTAAGGGACAACCTTTTCTCCTCTTTCACAAGGCCAGGTCAGGCATCAGGAAGAAGTTCCCTCACCAAAATAATGGCTAATGACCCCAGCAGACTTGGATTCAGGTTGCTATTGGGTTCTTGTAGTTGTGGCTGCTTCTCCTATTGGAACAGCAAATCCAAACTCTTCCCTAGAGGCTGACTAAAATAGAAATAAATAGAGCAGACACTGGATGACCTGGTTCCAAGCTACGTTCCCATCTGGTTACAAGGAAAGAATTCCTGCTTGTGTTAGGCCTAACTCATCAAAGTGAGCCTTGAAAATGGGGCCCTAACACAAGGTGGTGACATGGGTTACCTGATCTTGTCCTCTTCTTATATACAGTCAGAGCACCTCAGTGGAGCCTAACCCATTAAGAACAGAATTTGGTTTCGCTTAGTTCCATAGTCAAATATCTCAGTATATTTCCTGAATTTAGCGTCTATGTTAAGTTCCAAAGCATATCACTAAAGTTTCAAAAGAAACTTCTAAGTCCAAAGACAGCCTGTCTCATCTTGTAAAATCTTTAATATTGCAAGGAAAATTAAAATATTCTGAAAACAATATTTGTGTTTTAAATATCAGTGTAAAAACAAGATCTACTTGTGCTCATAATTTCTGAAAAAGTCTAAAAGGAAATATACAAACATATTAATAACTTTGCTAAAGAATGAAATAAGTCATTTCTCCGATTTTTCTAAATTTTTCATAATATTTGTTTTGTTGCCTTTAATCCTAATAATATCAATAATGGTAACTACCACTTATATGTGCTCATTTAAAAGGATCTAGAAAACAGAGAAAAGACTGTTTTTAAGCTTAAAAGAGGCTTTTTTCTAAATTCCTCAGAAGTCCAAAGAAATTTTAATGATTATAAAAACTTAACTTATTCAAATCTTTATCACCAGAACCTAGAGTATGATCACATCCTTTGTGAATATACACATACATACAAAATATACATCTATCTGTACATCATGCATACACATAACAGTTGCTTTTTCTTCTCCCCATTTTCTATCCTTCCTTCATCTAATTGCTCAAACAGCCAAAATAGGAAAATGAAAGGTTGTGTGTTTTTAAATTTTCATTATGCTTTTGACTTATTAAATGCTGCCTGCTCTCAGTTTCAAAAGCAATTTGTTGGACTTCCATGACTACATCTTACAGACCAATCCCTCACCAATTAACAACTTAACAAACCCTTAACAAAATATTTTTTTTAGAATTCTGAGACTTCTTAGTAGTAAGCAAAAGCAGGAAGGTTGTGTGGGAATCAAAACTTAGGAAAACACTGGCAAAGGTGAATTTCCAGGTTTACTTTGGCTTTTTCCTAAACATGGTGTGTAATTGCAAAATGGCATAGTGCAGGTGGTAAAAGCTTCAACAGAATGCCTTTCATTATTCTGGTTAGAAAAATCAGGGAACAGAGCACAGGCAACAGCCATAACTGAGGAACATAAGAGAAATCCCAGAAAAAGAGAATACCAGAGAAGATATCCTCCAGTTCTGTGTCTAAACTCCACACAAGTCTCAGACTGACCTTTGGACCATGGATATGTGGGACAAACTCAAAGCAGCATCACAAAGGTGTGAACTGAACCGCCAAACACAGAGAGTGAGAGCAAGCTTGCAGTGAGTACAATCTGGTGAATGAGCTGCTAAATGAAAAACACCAACTTTCTTCAGAGGGAATATAACAGAATCCTTACTATACTCAACAAAACATTCCCAGTGTCCACAATGTAACTAAAAGTACTTAGCACATAAATGTAACCCATTCTTAAAGACAATCAACCTGTGCCTTATCCAGAAATGACGCAGACATTGAGATTATTAGACAAGAATTTGTGTGTGTGTGTGTGGTACTGGATTTTGAACCAAAGGTCTGAAGCTTGAGCCTCCACCCCTTTTTCTTTTATTTTGAGAAAAGGTTTCACTGTTTACCCGGTTGCTCTCAAACTTGCAATCTTTTTGCTTCAGCCTCCCAAGTAGCTGGGTTTATAGGCATATACCTCTAAAACCAGCTTAAACAAGGATTTTAAAGCAGCTATTACAACTATGCTCATTGAAGTAAAGGAAAATACAGTAGAGATAACTAAGAAAATCTTAGTGTTGAAATAAAATTAAATATAGAAAATGTATACTTGAAAGACAATATTTTTAGTAAAATTTGACTAGCAAAATGAGATGTCAGAGAAAAGACTGAACTGGAAGGAAAATCAACAGTAATTACCAAACATAATAAGGGAGAGGAAAAAAGTTTTAAGGAAAAAAAAAGAGATAGCACGGGCCTCAGAATCCTATAGAGACAGTATCAATTCCCTAACCCTGTAAGATAACATTCCAAAAGGACAGGAAGAGAAGGGAGCAGGAAAAAAAAAGTTTGAAAAAAATAATTTCTGAGAATTCCCAAATTTGGAGGCAGATATACATTGAGAAATTAAGAAGCTCAGTGAACTCCAAGCAGGATAAATTTAAACAAAACTCCAAGTAAGCTACAAAAAAACAAAACCAAAGATAAAATTTGAAAGCAAACTGAAGGAAACAATACATTATTTACAAAGAAACAATTCAAATGACCATAGACTTACCACAGGACAGCACTTAGAATAGAAGAGAGTGAAATAATATTTGTAACCTCATTTTTTAAAAAAAAGCTGTTGTCTCAGAATTTTTTATCTGTCACACAATTTTTTTCTAAAAGGGAGGGCAAAATAAAGACATTCAGATAGAGGAAAATGAATAGAATTGTTCACCAGTCCAAGCGAACTATAAGAAATGCTTAAGAAAATTCTTCAAGCTAAAAGTAATTATACCAGAGAAAAATTTGAATCCTCAAGAATCTAATGAAGCAGGGCACAGTGGTGCACCTGTAATCCAGTAGCTCAGGAGGTTGAGGCAGGAGTATCACAAGTTCAAAGTCAGCCTCAACAACTTAGTGAGGCTCTAAGCAACTTAGTGAGATCCTATCTCAAAATAAAAAGTAAAAAGGGCTGGGGACATAGCTCAGTGGTTGAGTGCCCCTGGGTTCAATTCCCAGTACCACAAACACACACACACACACACACACACACACACACACGTGTGTGTATATTAGCAAATCAAATTCAAAGTCATAATTTTTAAAAGGAAAATATATCCTGACCTAATAGTGCTTGTCCCAGGGTTGAAAAACCGATTTAAGACTACAGATTTAATTATACCAATTTCAAAATCACTAATATTTTCAATATTAACAGAGTATAGGAGAAAAAATACATGGTCATTTCAATAGATAGTGAAAAAGCTTTTGATAAAATTCAACACCCATTCATGATAAAAAATAAACAACCCTGGTAAAACTATGAATCATGAAGAAACCATTCCAATATGATTAAGGGAATTAAAAAAAAACTAACATATTTATGCTTGCCCCCTGAAACTGAAAACAAGGCAAAAGTGCCTCACTCTTACCATAACTGTGCAACATTATACTGGAGGTCCTAGCCACTGCAAGAAAATTCCCTATTTCCTTGATATGATTTTCTTAAGAAATCTATAAAATAACTACTGATACTAATGAATGCTGAAGTACAAAATCAATTACATTTATATATCCTAGCAACAATTAGAGAACATTTTTAATTCCACTTACACAGATGCCCCCTCAAAACATAAAATATTTATGAATTTATCTAACCAAAAAATGTCCAAAATTTCTACAATGAAAATTACAGGACATTGTTAATAGAAATTAAAAACTGCATAAATGGAAACATACTATGTCTATTTTAATAAAATTGGTATCATATCTCCCAATAGATCTAAAGATTCAATGCAATCTCAACCAAAATTTCAGATGTTTGTTTTGTTTTGTTTTTAGAAATTACAAGTTGATTCTAAAATGGATATGCAGAAATTCAATGGTTTTAAATCACCAAAGTGATATTTAAAAAGAAATATCTGGACAACGTACAGTATTCAACTTCAAAACTTACACTACAGTAAGTTACAGTAAGCAAGGAAAAGTTCCTGGCAAATCATTATGCTGAGTAAAGGAAGCCAGACAAAAAAGAATACATACTATATGCTTCCTTTAAAAAAAAATGCAACCTATAAGTGGTTGATGACACATAGCCGGGGGTGGGGGAGGCACGGGAAGAATGGAGAAGGGATGGATTGTATAGAGGAAAATGAGGGGTGGTGAGGGGGCAGGGAAGGAAAGATAACAGAATAAGACAAACATCTATACCCTATGTATATGTATAAATATGCAAATTGTATGATTCTACTTTGTGTACAACCAGAAAAATGATAGTTGTACTCCATTTGTGTACAATGACCTAAAATTAAAAAAAATAAATTTTTAAAAAATGTAACCTTTTATGTAGTGTCACACAGCAGACAAGTGATGACTTGGGGATGAGAGCAAGAGCAGGAAGGAATAGCAAAGGGGGCAGAGAAAGGAAAGGTTCACTTATCTTGATTGCAGTAATTGTTTCAAAAGTATATATATCTGTCAAAATAAATTGCACAGCTATACATTGTACAAAATACACATTTGTGTAGTTTATTGAATGTAAATGATACTTTTATAAAATTTTAAATAGGAAAAGAGCAATTTGCTAAACATGTATATTTGCATGTTTTAAAATAACTTGCTTTTCTTTAAACTCCTGTAATGGTAGTCTACAATAGATTCATTGAATGTCTGTGGCCTTCAGTGACAAATAATCCTTGCATTAAGCACACAATGTCCCACTAACTACCAAACTCGGGAAAAAAATTCAGGAACTTCTCTATTCTAAGTTAGACACACCCACACCACACTGGTCACAGTGGGAGTAGTCACCTACTGGTGATATTAAAGTCACCCCAAACAAGCTACCCTGTAAAGGCACAGCAAAGAAGGTCAGAGAAATGGAAATTAAATTCCCTCCACTGGGACCTTTCGCCCTCCCTTCGGCCTTCCTCTTTGCCTTTTTCTCCTTTCCCCTCAGCCTGGTCTGTCACAGCATCTACCTTTCTCTTCCATCCAGGTTTTCACTCCCACCTGCTCTTCAACCAGTGTTCATTTTCCCTTGAAAGTTAGCCTTTAATTTCAGCCCCAGAACCCAAGAAGCTCAGCCCCCGTTCCAGCCCCTAACCCATTCTCAAGCCCGGCCCTATGTTTAGCCCTGATTTTTGCGGGACCTGGAACCTGCCGAAGTGGATTAAAGCGGCGGAACAGAAGAGGTAAATGCTCTGCTCAGATATCACAGCCACTCCTTCCCATGGAGTGCAAAGACACCCGCGTCCCAATCTGAGGTCTCCTCTCACCTGGCTCCGAGGACGTCCGTGTTCTCATTCAAGTGTCAGATTCGTCCTGTTGGGGACGGCGGATGTGCAACTGCCCCTTGTTAGGGCGCAGGGGCCGGGTGGGAACGACCTACTCCATGCGGAAGGGACGCTCTCCGTCGCCAGGCAACAAGCCCCGCGCGCTCCCTCTTCCCGGCTCCCGCCTGTCACCCCAGCCCCAGGCCACAGAGCATCCCCTTTGAGCTGTGAGAGCCCTCTCCTCCTTCCTCGCGCTTTTCCGCCGGGTGGAACCCGCTCCAGGTCCTCGGACTCAGAGTCCAAGCTGAGACGCCTCACTCCCCGCACTCCGCCAGTGGAGAAGGTGCTGATACCAAAATGCCCCCTGGACTGAAGCCTCCTGGATTGGCTGGTTTTGCCCGGTTTAACCAATTGCTTTCTTAGCACTCTTATTCTGTGTTTACACAAATAATGCTGGATCTCAAGACAGACCGTTCGTCTGCCTGTTTTAAAAGAAAATGTCTGCACTGTCAATGAAGGGTACATTTCAGGGACTATGCGTCCAAGCTGTCCACTGTGAGAGTAATTTGTAAAGAGAATCTTCAGATCAAGGACATGAGATTCAGATTTCATATTTTAATAGTAGATTCAGCCAGATTCAGAATTTCTGATGTAGTCCAAGACACAATAATTGGCATTATCTGTTAAAGTTGAATATACACTATTCAATATACAAATATATTTTGTAGTAGTTTCATAATAGCTAAAAACTGGAAACAACCCAAATGTCCGTCAAAACATTAACATATTCATTGTGGTATATTTATAAAATGCAGTGACGCATCAAGGAAATAAATGGCTTTGGGGAACAGCAAAGGTGAAACTCTCAGAAATGTAATGTTGAATAAAGAGGGTAGACACAGAGGGATATATACTCTATGAATCCATCATAAAAAGGTCAAACCCAGACCAGTGCAAAGTGCTATGGATGCATAGCATGTTACAAATAAACACAAGATAGTAATAAGCATGAAAGCCAGATAGTAGTCATCTTCAGAGAGGGAAAGGTGATGGTAAGTGAGTGGACAGCATGGGGGAGAGTCTTAGGGGGATAGTAATATTCTACTTTTTAAACTTTTTAACCTTGGTGATGGCTATTTGGATTTTCTCTTGTGATAAACTATTGTTTTCTGTTTTGTTCATTTTCCTGTATAATATTTCACCTTTTTTCTTTTTTTTATTTATTTCATTGTTGTTGTTACCAGTGATTGAACCCAAGGGCACTTAACCACTAAGACACATCGCCAGCCCTTCTTTATTTTTCATTTTGAGACAGGATCTCTCGCTGCGTTGTTTAGAGCCTTGCTAAATTGCTGAGGCTAGCTTGAAACCTGCAATCCTCCTGCCTCAGCCTTGTGAGCCACTGGGATTACAGATATGCACCACCACTCCTGGCTTCAACATTTTTTAAAGGATGAAAAGAAAAATAAAAACCAATTTAATGAAATAATGTAAATGAAATTGCTTTGCTCAATACTTGGCACTTGGCAGGCCCTCAAGCATATTGTCCATCCCTCTACTATCAACCCCCCCTCTCCAAATACTCAGGCAACTCAAAAGTGACATCAGGATAGTGGCATATACAGTTTTCTAAGATTTTTCATGAGACTCCAGCTGCTGGTAGCTGTTCAAGAGAGAAGAATGTGAGCTGGGGCTGTAGGTCAGTGGTAGAGAACTTGCCTGGCATGTGTGAGGCACTGGGATTGATCCTCAGCACCACATAAAGATAAATAAGTAAAATAAAGGCATTGTGTTCACTTACAACTAAAAAAAATATTTCTTAAAAAAGGAAAAAAGAATGTTCTTTATTGCACAATCCCCTAGAGCTGGTGAGCCCTGCAACAGCCCAACTGTGGAGATAGGCACTCAGCCATCTTCAGGCCTTTGAGAGGGAAACTCCTACTTTGAAGGCAGACAAAACTAGGGTGGGACACTCAACTTGGCCTCCTGAACAGGATTTTTCCCCTCTCTGGGTTTCTGCATCCTCATCTGTGAAATGGAGATAATAATCTTATATCCCTGGTTTGTTACCTTTCACCCTAACATGATGTGTTCAAATATAGTTGAGTGTTCATAAAATGAGAAGGAAAAGGCTTGCCATCCCTTGAGGTTTCATTGAACCCACATCATATCCCCCTACCCAGTGGGTGCTCTGAGAAGGCAGCTTCACTCTAAACATAGAAGTAGCCCCTTCAGACCAGGAGTAAATTTCCTCTCTGTCCTAATTGAAATAATAAGCAAATAGCCAAAGTGCTTCTCAAGTGAATAACTGTCCTTGATATCCTCCTGAATGCTGCACAAAAACAAGTTCAGTTTTCCAAACTAGGAAGTTTTAAATTAATGTAACCTTGAAGTCTGTCTAACATATGATCAGGAAACAACTTAAATGATAAATATTGTTCATTAGCCAGGCATGGTGGCCCACACCATAGTCCCAGCTACCCGTGAGTCTGAAGGAGGATCACTTGAGCACAGGAGTTGGAAGACAGCCTGGACTACATTGTGAGACCCAATCTCAAGAAAAAAATCATTAATGTTTTGCATAATCAAAAATGATAAGTATGTATTCAGGTGTACAAGTCATAAGATAATACAGTCCATGAGCTACATACTGTTAGTGTTATCGTCATTTTACAGATAAGGCATTGATGTTCAAAGAGAGAAAATAATTTTAAAAGAATCCTAGCTGGTAATCCTGTGTTAGGAATCTCTGTTCTCGATCTACTTACCAAAAAGAAAAAGAAGAGAGAAAGAGAGAGAAGGAGGAGTGGGAGAACAGGAAAAGGAAGGAAGGGAAAAGTGGGGAGGAGAAAGAAGAGAAGGAAGGGAAAAGGAGAAGGGGTGAGGAAGGGAGGAGAAAAAGGAGGAGGGGTTAGTTATTAATCTAAAGGCATTTCATATTCACTCTCCATATTGTAAGGTCTTCATATGAAAATGCAAATGTTGTGGGCTGGGGCTATAGCTCAGTTGGTAGAGTGCCTGCCTCGCAAGCACATAAGCCCTGGGTTCAATCCCCAGCACCGCAAAAAAAAAAAAAAAAAAAGCAAATGTCATTTTAAGGAGATGGTACTTAGACTGGAAGAACAGCACAAAATTGCTCACGCAGTCACGAAAATACTACGATTTTCACTCTCCACAACCACCTACCAGTTCTCCTGTCATCTAGTTTTGGAGCCCTCTCTGATTTACCTCACTGCAAGTAAAGGTAGACCCAATGTGACTTTCCAGCTTCACACCTCCAAGTATCACCATGGAACAAACTCCAAACACAGTTCTCCAAATAGAATTCAAGGCTCTTCACAATTAGAGCCTGTCCAAAGGCTTGAATACTTGGAAAATAGTCAGTTCTTCATATTATACACCCATACAAATTCCCGCTGGATGAAATATTTTGATTTTGTGTAGATAAGACTTTTAAGAACTAAGTCATAAAAGGCATAGACTTTAAATTGAAAGTATTAATTTTTAATCCAGGCATTAAAATGAACAAAATTATAATATAGAGAAAAATCTGGTGAAACAAAGTTTTGCAACATTGTGTCAGACATGATATCAATATTCTATAGAATTACTCAAAATCTTCAGTTAAAGGGGCACAAAAGGCAGTTTCTAAAATAAGAAATATTACAGGAAAGAGAAATATAAAAATATTCAACTCCATCAATAATCTTGAAGATACAAATTAAAACAAGGAATTGTAATTTTTATAAATCAAATTACCAACTTAGTAATCAAGTATGTGTATAGGAATGAGGGAACGGGCTCACTCATAGATGTCGGATGATATTCTGCTAGATGACAGGTATCAAAACATTCCAAAAGCCTTAAGTATTTATGTGTCTTTTGACCCAGAAATTTCACTTTTATAAACTTTTCATACATAGAGGTATGCAAGATTTTTAAATAATGACATTGAAGCGTTGTTTTAGTTGTTAGAAAACAAGAATCTAGTCTTAAATTTATTGTCCATAATATTTAATCCAGTGCCTAGCACAAAGAGTTCCCATTACCCAAGTAATGTCACTAAATTGGCATTAGTCAAGACTCAGTTGTTGCCAGGACACTGAAGAGAACTGAGTTGTAGACATAATGTTCTAGAAATGAGAAGGCCAAATATGCACAGGCCTTCAGGAACATACATGAACATTACCAGTGAGCCCCATAGTCACTGGATCTAGTTCAATGACTAGTTATATTAACACAACTTACCATTAACATAAGTCTCAGTCTTTGGTTTATAGCAAAGGTCAGTTCACTGAAGGTTAAAAAAACTTAGATGATATCAATATTTGTTTTTTGCTACCAATATTTATCAATTACCTTAACAATAATATCAATTGCAGATCAAAGTGGCGAATGTACAGAAAATGATTTCAAGTTTGCTCCCCTGCTAGACCCAGAGGCAAGCTAGCCTGAAGAAAACTGTCACCATGGAACCCAGAACCTCCATGCAAGATAGTGATGAAGAAGGAGTAAAGCCTTTTTTGGTGATTTACAATATGAGGATGACATTGGAGATGACTGAAGGCATCACACTTCACTTCCATTAGTGTTTACTTCCCTCTGCATCAGTCAGGTCCCCTTAGAAAATAGATGGCATACTGTAAAGGGTTTAACTGGAAGGTGGAGGAGGAGGAAGTGGGAATTGAAGGAACTATTTATGAGTGTGAGTGGGTCAGAGGCAACTCCAAGAGTTCAAGCAACAAAGTCTAGCAACAGTAGGGAGGTTACCCACTTGATCTGAAGGGGAAAGGAGAAAAGGAAGAGTTAGCAGAGCTGGTGAAAGCTGAACATGCCTTGTAGGGACTATAAACACAGGATAGAAAAGAACAAGCCACAGGGCTGCAGGGAGAAAGAATAAGAACTCCTCCTCCCACTCATTGTCCTTCTGCCCTTTATTCCTGAATCATTGCTGCCCGCTGGATAAACTAGATTGAAGCTCAAAGGTAAGAAAATCTAAGCACTATAGCTCATAGATGTTGGCCTCCTGGGGCCAAGAGCAGGACAGAGCAGGAAGCTAGGAAGTATAAAAGAGAATAACCAGCAGAGTGTCCCACCAAAAACTGCCTGGACTGCCTTTAATCCACAGAAACCAATGTATTGAGACAAGCTGCCCCACATTGTGGTCCTATCCTAGCACTGACTGCTTCCAGCCTCTCCAAGCACCCTACTTACCTCACTTTTCCCATGGTAACCTAATGAACATAAGCCAGTCTTTCCTCCAGATCGTAAACTCTGACATGGTTCTAACATCTAAGCTTATGGAGTTCAATAATGAATGCCTGGGAAGTCAACCACCTCTTTCCTGAGATGCCTCAAAAGTCTGGCTCCTGGCCTCATCCCAAGGTACTTAAGGTAAGATTAAAATTAGCAAGCTTGGGCTGGGATTGTGGCTCAGTGGTAGAGCGCATGCCTAGCATGTGTGAAGCACTGGGTTCAATCCTCAGCACCACATATAAATAAATAAATAAAATAAAGGTATTCTGTCCATCTACAACTAAATTAAAAAAAAGGAAAAGAAAACTTTAAAAAATAAAATAAAATAAAATAAAATTAGCAAGCAGAGAGGCTGGCGATGTAGCTCAGTAGAAAAGCATTTGTCTAGCAGCTCCAAGCATTTGTCTAACTGGTTCAATCCCCAGCACTGGAGGAGGGGGCAGGGGGTGGGGAACAAGCACTGAGCAGTAAAACTACCCATTTAAAAACAGAAGATATAAATAACACTAATATGCCTGGTCCAAAACAGGTGTAGTTGACTGAGAATTAAGGATTTATTTTTCTTGGAGGTAGTGGCTGGAGTTTAGCATTCCAGTGACACTTTACACCTCCAAAGGGTTTCACAGAGGTGTTCTCCAAGTATGGTAATGCACTAGAGATTTTGCTGAGTTTGGGGTCAGAACTATTCCTTTTCTAATGGTAGGTATGTAAGATGGTTGTATGAGCTTTGTAGCCTAAACACTGAGCTTAGAGAACCAATGCCAGGTTTATGCTTAGAAAAACTAACATCTCTCTAGAAGTAAGCTGTAAAAACAGAAGCCACATTTAGCCAGAGATCGCTGCCTGAGGCTCTGTGCACCAGTCCACTTTCCCTGTGCTCACCTCCCACAAAGAAAATCAGTAAGTTTAAAGATGTGTTGGGTTTTTTTTGTTGTGGTTGTTGTTGTTCTCTGATGAAAAACAAAACAAAGCAAAACAAAAAAAACCATTTTATTTTACCCACCTGGATTCTGATTGCTTAATGAAACAGAATTCAAAACTTAATAGCACTTCTATATAGCACCCTCTTAGCCCACCTAAACTTTGAAATCTGCAAGACAAAAGCCCCTCATCCACAGCTGAAACTCAAGGTCTCCAAACTTCCTCAGTAGGAGGGATTGAACAATTCACGAATCCTCATCTCAGCAGATGGATCTACATCTGGGAAACCCTTTTGTGACTTGGTGTTCGTACACACTGTTTGTCATAATTAAGCTTTGGCACCCCACCAAGCCTTCTTGCACATGCAAGGTAATATTTCAGGTCTTTCATATTTGAAGAATCCACCAAAAGCCCAGCATGCTTGCTTCATTTCAGATGACTTGCACCCCAGGAAGAAACTTTGTTAGGGAATTTAAATCCCTAATTTAAATCTTAATTCTCAAAGACAGCAACTAATGTTTCCTTGCTACAACCATATCTTGGACTTTCAGAATTTTAGAAAACGTCTAGGTGATACTTCTCCAAATGATAGTGAATGGCTCCTTTTAACACTGTATGTGAGAAGGGAGTTAGGAGGAGAAAGTATCTGGAAGAAATCAAGGGTTTTCTCATATCAGCTCTTACCAAATTCTGGGGTGAGGCTTACAGTGACCTCTCAGAAGCAAACTCTGCATCCTTTTCTTCCCCTCTTGGATGTAAGCCAAAATCTAGTTTGCCTGAGCCCAAGTGATAGTCGAAAGCTGAAAGAGAAGATGCCTGACACTGCCAAAGACTGCAAGTGAAGCTTGTGAACAACAATCTCAGGATCCGGGGAGCCACAGGCAGGATCTTTGGGCAGTGTCTTCCCTGTCTGCTATAGGGGTGAAAGGAAGAACAATTCATCCTGCTGGCCCATGTGGGTTCTGTATCACAGCAAATATAAGCCTGCTCATCTCTTCCCTCCTTAGCCTTCTTTCCCCTAGAGGGTCCTTAATGTAGTCTCTTGAACCCTTCTCATGGCACTTTCCCTCTGCCACCCATCCTAACTATGGAGAGTGGCCTTGCCCTTCGGGGAGATGGGGAGAGAATTCCAGATAGAATCACTAAGGACATTGAGACCCAGCCCCACTGGGTGCCCTAAGACTCCTTCCTTCTTGCTGATTATACCAGGCAGACACTGCAACATCCAGAAAGCCAGGCCACAGATCTCAAGCAGAGACCTGGAAAGGGAAGGGAAAGCACACCTGGATCATAGGCCTGCACTTTCATGTACCAGCATCCAGTACCACCTAGGCTCCCAGAATTCTGTGAAGACTCTTTATGCTACCATTTATTGTGTACTTACTCTGTCCTCACTGGTATTAAGGTGAGTTCTAATATACTTATTTTGCTGTTGAGAAAACTGAGGCTCAAGAGAGACCAATTTCCTGCAGAATCTGGGTCTGATTTCAAACCCCTGGCTTGCTGACACAGAATTGTTTTTTTTTAATACCTTTATTTTATTTATTTATTTTTATATGGAGCTGAGGCACTCTATCACTAAGCTAGAACCCAGCCCCTAACACCCATGGCTTTCTGACATCATTTGTTTTTGTCAATTACATTGAAGGAGCCCCTTGGAGTTTGTCTAATGAGATTCTCAGAAACCCTCAGCCTCAGACACCAGTAGCCTGATGTCTGAGGATACCAGCCCTGGCCAGGGGGGTGTGAGAGCACTGAACAGCCGCGCACTGAAGAGGCTCTGCCTGCACTTGGAAATAGGAAGGACAGGCTATGTTCTCTCTCTCTCCTGCTGCTGCTGTCTTTGGAGATACTGGGCAGTGAAAAGCAGGAAGGTTTTGCCCAATTTTCATCAGGAAATATAGACTACAAAACTAAATATTCAGCAAAAAGGAAGAAAATCTTACTGTCAAAGCTCCAAGAGACTTCCTGTTAGACACTTTCAGGAGCTCCAAATCAGTTCTTTTCCTAGGTTCACACAGGTCCTCATTCCCTTGGGGAGAAACATCAAGTCCGAATCTGAGCCACCAGCCACTCCAGGTTTTGTCCCCACCATAAACATTGCCCGAATCAGAACATTAGGTCCAAGCTCATCATGTAGTACGATGGTCTGCATGGGTTCCCCAGCAAATGCAAAGTCTGTAGCACAATGGCCAAGCTTCTAGCCATGCAGTGCCCCACCCCGACCCCCACCTCTCCGTGGACCCTCCCATCACCAATGGCATTTCCATATACACTCTCTAGGTCCTCACTTTCTCCCTCTTTCATCCTTGGACCTGTGGACTGGTTTATTCACATTCCAGCACCTGCCAGAGTTTTAGAATCTCTTGCTCCCGTGTACACTGACCTTCAACCCTAGTACTGGGCTTTATTTATTGAAACCATTTCTCTCAGCGTGGAGTGTGGGGGAGAGGGTCATGAGGTCAGAGGGGACCAGTCATTCACAAAGAAAGGTATTTTTGGCGGGAGGAGGCCAGTGGAGTGAGGAGAGTGGTCTCCACCCCACTGACTGCATCCTCAAAAGCATTTGAAATCTACACCAGATCTGCTAGAACCAGATCCTGAGTCTTCAAGGCAAATCAGGCTGGACCAGAGTTCAAAGCTGTCCCCTGCCCAGCAACTCTGGTAACAAGGATCAGGATCAGTTGGGATGCACACTGGAAGAGAGGGTGATCTGAAAGCAGGGAGGTTGCTGCACAGGTCTGGGGTAGAATCCCAGCAATTGCTGAGATTCACACCCTCCCTGTAGGGAATGAGGGAACATTGAAAACATGAGATGCAGCTAGAGAATTGAACAACCCTGTGGCTTCCTGAGTGACAGCAACCAAAAGAAGGAGGCAGACCTGCTTCCTCTCTCAAGGACTCCCCAAATGCCTGCTTTCTTGGCAAATAAAATTTGAGGGGTGGGGGGATGGCATGAGAGGTCTCCAGCTACTACCTTGCAACAACACACAGGTTCTGGGAGGCATTTGGCAGTCATTTAAAAAACCATTACATTGCACAAGGAATATACATAGAATGAAATACTTTGTATGGAAAGGCAATTAAGGTCAATGTCTGGTAATTTCTCCTACTAACAAGGAGGCTCTAGAGAGGATCATAACTTTGACTACCAAAGAGCAAGCCTGTACCTGCCAGCGCTCTGGGCCCCAGGCCTCTCACCTCCCCAACCCCCTAGCCTCCAGAGCAGGGCTGAAGGCGACCTGCTCTAAACCTCTGAATTCAACCTTGCACTAACAGAGCTCTGTGGCAAGTCTTTTCCTTCCCACTGCAAGAGCTGGGCTTTATTTATTTGCCAATTTAAACATATTGTTTAAACATGGACGTTTCCTTTACAGCTCTGAGTAGAACATTTTCTTGATGGAAAATGGATGGGATTCTTTAACTTTTAATTGATATTTGCTATTGATATGTGTGGTTGCTGCCTTTTCACAGTGAGGAAAAGTGAAATATTTGCCTTGGGTCATACATCAATGGCCATATATGGACAAGGCTTGGCTGGTGATTCCACCCATGTCTAGGTATCTAAGAAGGGGAAAAATTCCAATTTCATAATGTGACCCATTGGTTCTGGTTAAAAGCAGGTATCAGTGTTAAGGAAAGAGTTAGGCCCAAGGGACTTGGAAGCCTAGGGGTTCCAGGCTCAGACATCTGTTCATTTTGTCAGAGGCATCTGTCCATCCATTCCTTCCCTCCTCCATCAATGGGCCCATTCATTCCACAAGCTCTTTGTTTTCCCAGTATACAGGACTGAGGTCCTCTCACTTGAAGTTTTAGCAAGAAAGTGGATACAGTTTTGAGACTCGTGAATCCCTTCCTGCTTAAGGCTAGCCTGGCCAATCTCTGAGCTAAGGTAGTTGATTGATTGACTGAATAATCTTTGAAGTCTACTGTGCTCTACTTTAGCTTGGAGAATCACAGTGGTTCCTGTCCTCAGAGAGCAACAAGAAACAAATGAAAATTGCTGTAGGAGATGTCCTAAGGAAAGCAGAATTCAGTTGTTTGGGAAAGATGTGCAAAGTTCTCACCAAGGACCCCAGGATGCTGTTCTGGACTTGCCACCACAGGTCATGCCTCATGGTGGCCCTGCATTTCCTTGACTGGATCCATGTATAGTAGGAGATCCAAACAAACCATTTAGAAAGTGGCCCAAGTTCTGTAAATCTCACTAGTATCCCAGCAAAGCAAATGCTGCCATGGAAGCTTCGTCACAGTGTATCTGTTTACAAGCAAGCTCACTGCAAGGTGAGCTAAGCCAGTTTTGCTCTGTGGCCCATAGGACCACAGAGATTTTTTAAATTGCAAATAAATGTGCCACATTTAAAACAAAAGTTTCCTCTGATGTTCTCTCTGGAATAGCTGCTAAAGGACCCAGAAGCAGCACCCCCAACAGTGCCCTCCAATCAAATTTTAAATTATGAATGTAACCTCCCTCAAGTCAGTAAATTTGTGTCTTTACCAATCTGAAGCATGATTTCAAAATGGGCGGGGGGGGGTGGTAATCAGGAAAGAATGAAAAATTCTGGCTAAAATGCATTTTTGTGGTTAATTCTTCCAAATGTAGAATATACTTTATATAATTGTTACAAAAGCACCTGTTAAATAGAACTATGTAAATTTGAGGGCAATCATATTTGAATAGCCAAAGATAAGCCACCAGGGATGACTAAGGGACCTCAGGAAAGCTCCTCCGGTGTGTGGAAGGGAGGGGTTCTAATGGATCGAAGGGGAAGGTTGGCAGGGATGAGGAAGTTGAACACTTGTCTATAGTTCAGGATGGATTTAATGTTTAAGCTGCAAGAGATGAAATTCGTTGACTTTTCCAATTCCTTGGCTTCCATTACTGCTTCCTATCAGCGAGGGCTTCTCCTGTGATGAGGGATCAAGGTCCTGACCTACCGTCGCCCAGGCTTCCAATTTCCCTACTCTTGGACCAAAAGAACAGGTGAAGAGGAAATGCTGGGATCTCTAAGCGCCCCACCCTATCTGTGGCACACAGTAGCACCTCAGCCGCTCTAGTTCCTCTCTGTTCAAACTCAGACCTAACAGGTGTCACGTTTTCCCCTAATTTTCCAACTCTCTGTGAAGAGTGTCTTTCCAGTCCTTTCCCCAGAATGCCAACCCAAGAGGTTTTAAGTAAACAGGAAAAACCAAAGGATAGCGTGGGCGCCACGAAGCGAAGACTGCGCAGGGTAAGGAGGGACTGACTCGCTAGTGCTGAAAACGTCCTCCCGCTGGCGTTGACGAGTATGAATAAAGAAGCCGGTAACTCGGGGCACCACGCAGCTGGAAGATGCGCGACTCTCTGGGCAGGGGTGCCTTCTCCACTCCCCGGCCTCGAGGGAGGAACGTTCCCATTCTCTGTGGGAACGAAAGGGACACTTAACTCTTCTTCCCAAGGCTGTTGATTGCCCAGAAGAGCCAGTCACCCTTCCTTACATTTCTCATTTGAATACATGAAAATGTGAGTTGGTTTTGGCAAGGCGAAGCTCGCTCGCGGCCAGAGAGTCGGTTTTGTCGCCCGCGGGAGAAGCCAGGTAGGGAGCAGCTCCGGCTCCGACATCCGGCTGTTGGTGAGGCAGGTCCACGAACTCTGGGAAGGTTCTGAAACCCAGTGGCCAGATTAGTAGGAGAAGGGACAAACCTAATGGCTGTTGTTTTGTTTGTTCACAATAAAATAAGCGAAAGCTTTGGAAGTTATGTATTGGACGGACACACACACACACACACACACACGCACACGCACGCACACAGCCAGGGATGCGGCCGGGAATAGTAAAAGAACTCCGCATAAAAGTGGTCAGACAAGGTCCATCAGAAGGTTGTAGGGGGCCTATCTACTGGGAGTTGGATGTTTTGAGTTGTGAATTAATTCCTTAATTAATGATTTAATGACAGAAGGAAGAGAAGAGGGAAAGTATGAGGAAAGAAAAGGCAAAGAAGAGAGAGGCAGTAAAAGAAAAGGAGCGAGAATGCTGGCCCCGCACCTCAGGCTGGTCAGGGCAGCAGTGGGCCCCTCAGAGCCGGACCGCCGGGCCCCACACCGTTGGGGGCGTGACGCTTAAGACAGCTCGGGTCCCTTCCGGATGCACACCTCAGATGGCGAAGGCCAGGCACACGCAACAGCCAGCAGATGCTTTCTGCTCCCTGGCCTTCCTCATTCCTCAATTGAGCCAGGTCCCAGTCGGGGTCGGATTTGAACGGAGTTAAAGACCACAGGTCTTTCATTGCGTCTGATTCTCTTACAGGAGGAAGACTTAAGCTTCTTATCTGGGCGGGAGGTGAGGGACCGCGGAGAAATTCGGACCACCCCGTACCAAGCATGGCTGGGCCCACGGAGGTCGTCTTCTTCGTCTTTAATTGTGGTCCTGGGGATTGAACCCAGGGCTTTGTGCACGTGAGGCAAGCACTCTACTAACTGAGCTATATCCCCAGCCCCCACGGAGGTCTTGACCTGATCATGGCCCCAACGAGGGAAGGGTCTTCGGGTAAAGGAGGCAGCCTAGGAAAAGCCATAGAGGGAAACCCTCGGGAGAATCCTGGGGCATAGCAGAGGCCTGCCGCCCCAGACTGCTTTTGTCCCCGCCCTTCGGTCGCTAAAGGTAGGGCCCAGGCGCCTGGAGAGGACACCAGCTGGCCCCGCGACAGGAGCCTTTGGTCTTTCCTTTAGCCTTTAGTTGTCATACCCTCTGCTTCTCCCTGCCCGGTCAATATCTGCGGAAAGGGTAAGCTGAGGTACACGTGTTTAGTCAATGGACCTTTTGCTGCCCCTCCAACGGTGGGTCTCTGCAGGGTGGGAGCAGGCCCCAAACGCTTAGCGGGAGCTTCCAGGAAAGGCAGAGCCGCTTTCTCGGTCGGCGGCCGCCTTAAGTACTCGCGCACCCCAAGGTCTTGATTGCCCCGGCTTCCTCCACTTGAGGAGCCCGCCCTCCCCGTTACCTTTGCTGCCCCCGGCTGCCAAAGACCCATTTTCACCCCGGCGAGTTTGGCTCGGGAAGTCTCAGGAACTGTCACGTGGTTGCTCTCATGATTTCCCTGCGCTGAGTCCACTCAGCCTCCTAGAACTGAAGACAGGTTCAATTCCCTTCAGAAAGCAGCAGTCTTTACAAAGCAGTTGTGCAATAGAGTAAGGGCCTAATCGGGAAAAGAGGATGGAAACAAAGCAGGGTTAGGCAGCTGAACGCTTTACCTGGCAGGCCATCAATCCTGAGAGAGTAGCATTAATGTGTGTGTGTGTGTGTGTGTGTGTGTGTGTGTGTGTTTCCTAGACAACGACATGGCATGGCCCTGCTGATTCTCTTTCAACCCACAGGAAAACTGACTAGGTGGCCTGTGGGGTACACTAGAACTTCACCTCCTGAGTTTGTTAGATGTTTAGGAATGCTGCCACAGAGATGGAGAGAGGGTGGATTCTAACCGAACTGCCATCTTTCCTTTTTCTTGCCTTTAGGAGGTGAGATCTAAAAACCAAAATCCCTGCCTACAGGACGCGTTAGCATTCGGGGTACAATATAGTCGCTCCTGGGGTGCTGGCTGTGGTCACCTGCTGGAAAATCCAGCGTTCAGTCTCTAAGACAGGAGGCACTGTGTTTGCAGTGAATCCCTTTGGTCTGCAGACCTGGGAACCTTGGAGCTGGACTCTAAAGCTGACAGAGTTCATTCTGCACCATCAGTCTTAGGCTTTGAAGAAGCCTGGGAGTAACTTCACTTTGGCCATCATATCATGAACATAAGACTTTATTATTATTGTTTTACATTGATAAAAAAAAACTAGTAGGTTTGGAAAATAAGCCAAATGAACATTTGACATTTTAAAATTAACCCCCTTTAGGGTGACTGGTTTTTTCCTTAAAGTGCAGTGTTTTTGTGCCATGTAAAAGCTATCACTAAGCTATTACTAAGTTGTAACCACCCATAAAGAAAATACTGTAGTCATGCTTGGTGTTGTCCAAGAGCCAAGAGGGCGTTGGAGAGTCACACGCTGGAAGGAACAAGGAAGCTCATTAACACTGAAAGTCCCCATCAGGCTGAGGGAGCTAAGCATCAGTGTACTTTACAATTGGAACCGAGGTCCTGCTGCTGATGGGAACTTTGCACAAAAGAATTAGCTTCACACATGCACTTGAAAGTGCATTTACGCAAACTCAAGGGCCCACCTCCGCAGACTGCATTGGGATGGGTTCTTGGTCTGCTGAGTTCCAGGTGGATTTAATTTCACTCTCATTCCTTCCCTCACAAATGATGTCCCCCACCTTTTTGTTCAAAAAGGAATTGTAATCCAATGCTTTTATCTTTTTTATTTCCTTAACTGTACATCTTCACCCTCTCTGCTCCCCTGCTGATCTAAGAGATTTATTTGGTTCAAGGATTTAACGTGATTCTCTTGCCAGATTTCAAGGAAGAAAGATTTAAGAGAACAAAGAAGGGGGGTGTGATAAGGTATCTATGTGGAAGACAAGTTAAAACACATTTCTTAAAATGAGATTACATTTTTAAAGTTTGCAAAACAAGAATTTTGCAATCTTAGTTAAGGTTTTATTTTATTGCTACTTAAGGAAACCTAGTGGTTCTGCAGGCAGGTACAACACATACATGGTCACTCACACACTCCATCACTGAAACTCAAACACACGCAGTTACACATCCTCAGAAACACATATACAGTCCACTCAGAAACACCCATGCACCATCTCCCAACCTATCACCAAGTCAGTGTCTATCATCCAGTCTCTCTGGTTGGTCTTTTTCTTCAGGACATGTGAGCAATCCACTACAAAGAGCTTCGAGGTAGTCAAGAGGTTTTGCACGAGGGAGAATTTTCCATAGCCGCCCAGGACCCACTAGAAACCAAGCAAGAGCTTGAAGTGCTAGTCCAGCACCTCCAGGTCAGAGACCCCACCACTATGGGCTGCCTCTGGCTTTGGCCTGGCACCTCTTCAGCAGTGCAGATGCGTCGCCGAGTGCGGGTCCTGGCTTTCCGAGCTAACGCCCGTGTATAGGGAGATGTCCCCTCCCCCTGACCTTTCCCTATCAGAAACCAGACGGTAGCTTTCAGCTCAGTCCCCCAGGCTGCCGAAGGGGGGGTGGGAGGAGGAGCTCGACAGAGGAAGGACGGCCGACTTGGATCCTCCTGCTCTACCACACAGACATCTGCTCTTAGTTTCTTCCTCTTTATGATCACTACAGATGACAAGGGGAGTGGAGCGGACTGAGGCGGAAAAAAAAGTTATGTCATAAAGATATAAAACGGTGCTGTGACTCACCTGCTCTTAGCCGCAGGTACGAGTTTCGTGGCAGCGCCTCCGCTCTGCTAGCCAGAAGCCCGGGTCAACCTAACGTCACTCGGCTCGGCTGACTCAGATGACTGGGTTTCTAGTGACGAGGCAAAAGTAGGTCTTTTTCCCTTTTCTAGTCTGAAGCCCAAGTGAGGGAGAAAAAATAAAAATAAAGTCTGTATTCACCGGTCTTCCGGGGTTGAACTTTGGGTCTGGAATCAGGAGGGTGGAGGCAGGGAATAGGTAAAAGGTCAGGAGGGACTCCGGACGCCGTCGCAGTTCTGGTACAGAGGGTGAGGAGTGCCTCTGGGGAGGAACCCCTTGGTCCTCTAGCGCACACGGTCCGAGAGCCTGGGCTTCGACGCCACCGCCCTAGCCCTTCTCCGGCTACAGGGTTCCCATCTAGAATCTTGGCCTGCCCTCAAGGTCCCGCCTATTTTTCTTTTTTCCTTTTCCAAAGGGGGTTACACACACTCCCCCACCCCATTTCACTCTTTCCCTAGCCTCGGGGCTTAAACCAATTACACTGCTTTGCAAACAAAGTGAGGGCCAGGTTTGGGGGGAGGGGACTCAGTGGGAGGGGGCGCGGGGGGCGCGCGCGGCGGCGGCGCGGCAGGGCGGGAGGCGCGGTGGCTGGACTGGCGGGCGGCCGCCTCGCAGGTGCACCTCGGGCTTTGTAGGTGCGAGCGTCTTTGTGCCGCGGACAAATGGGGAGAGGACGAGGAGGTGGGCACTCGAGCGACGTAAGATCCACATCAGCTCAACTGCACTCGCCTCACAGAGGCCGCCCGCTCACTTTCTGCGGAGGCGCTCCCCGGCGCCGCGCTCCGCGGCAGCCGCCTGCCCCCGGCGCTGCCCCCGCCCGCCGTGCCGCCGCCGCCGCCGCGCACGCCGCGCCCCGCAGCGCCAGGCTTCCTCCTCTCCGGGGTGGCTTGGGGCCCGCGCGGGCGCTCGGGTGACTGCAGCTGCTTCGGCTCCCCTCCCCCCGCCCCGCGCCGCGCGGTCGCCCGTCGCTTCGCACTGGGCTGGATGGTTGCATCGGGCAGGGTTGCTCCAGGATGTTAGGGACTGTGAAGATGGAAGGGCATGAGAGCAGCGACTGGAACAGCTATTACGCGGACACACAGGAGGTGAGAGACTGGTAGCCGGCAGGGCGTCCCCGGAGCCCAGAGGCTGGGACGAGGTGGGCGCGGAACAGGCAGGGTGGCTGGCGGGCTGGGGGCGCCTAATCGGTGCCAGGGCTGCCCGTCTTGGTGTGGCCCGGGCCCAGCTTTGGCCGGGCCTCATAGCCAGCCCTGTTGCCCTGCTTGGTCCTTGAGCTCGCAGCGGGCAAAAGAGTTTTAGGAAAGTCCGAGCTTTGAAAACATCGGCTCTGGGAAGCACCTGCCTCTGCCCTGCAGAGAGCGGGAGCTGGAGCCCGGCCCTGGGTGCCGCGGGTGCCGCCGGCACTAGTTGGAAGCGACTCTGAAAAAGCCAGAGTTAGACTTCAGGGCGGTCTCTTCGTCCCACCGTTTAATTTGTGGACGTGTTCCGATAAAGGCGCTGTGCCGCAAAGTTGGGCGTCTTAATAATGAAACGATTCCTAAATTTTGTAAAAACTTCTTCAAAATCCCTGTTTGGGGAGAAGCGAGCCCATTCTTCTCTAGAACCGCTGGGTGGCGCTAGTGCGAGCCAAATCTTCTTCCAGAACTCAGGGCGAAGAACCTGTTTCTCTTCATTGTCCCTTTGGTGGCCCGTTCATGGGCTTTATTTTACAATGTGCACAAAAGAATTGAGAAGAAAACCAGGTATAGGCAGGATCACCCCCTATCGAAAGTATTTTTCTGGAAACAGCTTTCAATTACCCCCAAAAGTTTATTTACTATTCTTGCAAACGCTTTTTGGATTGGGCCTTGGATTATCTTGGGAAAAGTGAAAGAAAATAAACTCCAAAGTAAATAATCCCCCACCATATGACGGCGGTGGACCAAAAAATATAGAATCAGACAACATTTTCATAGCAATTAATTTGGATAGATATAGATATATTCACAAATTCATCCGAGTTTATTTGAATACCATAGCTTACAGGGTATTCCTATTTAAATCTATTTGTTCACCTCTTATGTTTTCAAATGGAGTTATATTTGCTAATGAGCATAAATTTGAGGACTTTATTGTTCTTTATTAAATTATTAGATACGTAGTTTTAATACTTCTGGGCTCTGTATTTTAAAATAACCAGTTCATTCCCAGATTCCTATTGATAAAGAGTTTGCACTTGCTGATGATTTTTGAAGGAGTCAGAACTCTTCCAGAGGTTTAATTCTGATGCAGTCATCTCAATCCACCAGTTAAGCCCCTTAGTAAAAGGAGCTTTTTTACATGTTGAAGCTGAGAATTAGGAAGTAGAAGAGCATTAAGAGAAAGCAAATAGAGTTTAATTTTGGAAATTTTTCAAAACTACTCATGGAGTTTCAAGGCAAGGCTTTTAAATGATACATCAGCAGCATATCAGTATGTGAAAAAAAACCCCAGATGATTATTTCAACAAATTGTCACCAAAATTTTCACACTTAAAGGGGCTGGAAATAGGTAACTGCAAGTTTTTGAATGGTTTGTAGAGGTATACATGAAAACTCATGTTAAATGTATGTATTAGTTTGAAATTATGATGCACCCCTGCACTACCCTCTGTTAATTTGTTTTCAGTTTTATTTTTGCGAAGCCTATATAACTTCTGAGTTTGCTTCCTTTTTAAATAATAGAGTTGCTACAAGTAGGTGGGAAACACTACATCTAAATATAACTTTTTTTTTTTACAAAAGGAAAGGCATCATTTGGCACAAACTCCTAAAACAATAAAGCCAGTTGTTGGGAAATGAATGATGGTGGGGGGATATATGGCCATGGATGATTTGCTCTATCAAGGAGAGTTTCATTAACAGTCATGTAGAACAATCGAGACTACCGTGTAGTCAGCGGAGCCTGCTAACCTGCGGTGAGGTGTGGGCGCAGAGTTGGTGCACTATAGCTTGCCTAACGGGGCTGGGCTGGGGAACCCACTGGACCCTTGGGGTGAAGTGAAGAATCGGAGCGTCGGAGATTAATTCTATTTTCGGAGTTTTAAAGACCATTTGCCCCAAAGGGCAGGCTGGTATGGGGTGGAGACTTGGTATACTGCCTGGCGTGGATAGAGGCGGCAATGAAGCTGCCCTGGAAGCCAACCCCAGAGTCTGGCGTGTAAGGCGATTACACATCTTCCCGGGGACATATTTTCTGTGACCGCTTGTCTTTTATGCCTGCTGCGTTAGGATTTTCCTCCTGCCGCGCAAGACATCTTTGCTTGGTCTGGGAAGGGCGCCTAACAGTTTACTCTGGGTGGGGGGCGCCCATACTTTTCAGAAATGCTCTCTGCTTGCCCCCCGCACAGGAGGTTGCTCCCGGCCTGCTGCCCCTCTGAGCCTACCACTAACCCCGCCCTTCGGGGCCTCTCCATTCGCTGTCTCTGCTACAGGCCTACTCCTCCGTCCCGGTCAGCAACATGAACTCAGGCCTGGGTTCCATGAATTCCATGAACACCTACATGACCATGAACACCATGACCACGAGCGGCAACATGACCCCGGCTTCCTTCAACATGTCCTACGCTAACCCGGGCCTGGGGGCCGGGCTGAGTCCCGGTGCCGTAACTGGCATGCCAGGGGGCTCAGCGGGCGCCATGAACAGCATGACGGCAGCAGGTGTGACGGCCATGGGGACGGCGCTGAGTCCAGGTGGCATGGGCGCCATGGGCGCGCAGCCGGCGGCCTCCATGAATGGCCTGGGCCCTTACGCGGCCGCCATGAACCCGTGCATGAGCCCGATGGCGTACGCTCCGTCCAACCTGGGCCGCAGCCGCGCGGGGGGCGGCGGCGACGCCAAGACGTTCAAACGCAGCTACCCACATGCCAAGCCGCCCTACTCCTACATCTCGCTCATCACCATGGCTATCCAGCAGGCGCCCAGCAAGATGCTCACGCTGAGCGAGATCTACCAGTGGATCATGGACCTCTTCCCCTATTACCGGCAGAACCAGCAGCGCTGGCAGAACTCCATCCGTCACTCTCTCTCTTTCAACGACTGCTTCGTCAAGGTGGCACGATCCCCGGACAAGCCGGGCAAGGGCTCTTACTGGACGCTGCACCCGGACTCCGGTAACATGTTTGAAAACGGCTGCTACCTGCGCCGTCAGAAACGCTTCAAGTGCGAGAAGCAGCCGGGGGCCGGGGGAGGGAATGGGGGCAGTGGCTCCAAGAGCGGCCCTGAAAGCCGCAAGGACCCCTCTGGCGCGGGTAACCCCAGCGCCGACTCGCCTCTTCATCGGGGCGTGCACGGGAAGGCGGGCCAGCTAGAGGGCGCGCCGGCCCCCGGGCCTGCAGCCAGCCCCCAGACTCTGGACCACAGCGGGGCGACGGCGACAGGGGGCGCCTCGGAGTTGAAGACTCCAGCCTCCTCGTCGGCTCCCCCCATAAGTTCCGGGCCCGGGGCCCTGGCATCGGTGCCCCCCTCTCACCCAGCGCATGGCCTAGCACCCCACGAGTCCCAGATGCACCTGAAAGGGGATCCCCACTACTCCTTCAACCACCCCTTCTCCATCAACAACCTCATGTCCTCCTCGGAGCAGCAGCACAAGCTGGACTTCAAGGCATACGAGCAGGCACTGCAGTACTCGCCCTACGGCGCCGCCTTGCCCGCCAGCCTGCCCCTTGGCAGCGCCTCGGTGGCCACGAGGAGCCCCATCGAGCCCTCAGCCCTGGAGCCGGCCTACTACCAAGGTGTGTATTCCAGACCCGTCCTAAACACTTCCTAGCTGCCGGGACTAGGGGTTTGTCTGCATGGCCATGCTGGTAGCAGAGAGAGAGAGAGAGAGAGAGAAAACAAAAAACAACAGCAAACAAAACCATACATACCAACAACCATAATAACCAACAACAGCATAATAAAATCCCAACTATTTTAATTTTTCGTGCACAATTTTCCCCCAGTGGAAAGGACTGTTACTTTATTATTGTATTCAAAACTCGTTGTGTATATTATTACCAACCCCGCACCAACAAAAAAATTTTCCTGTGAAGTTTAATGATCCACAAGTGTATATATAAAAATTTCCTTCTTCCTTTCCTTCTTTCCTTTCTTCCCTCTTTCCCTTCCAGACACATTCTAGTCTGTGCAGGGTATATTTAAACAAAAAGAAAGACGGTCAAGTTTGTAAAATATTTGTTTGTGCTTTTCCTCCCCTCTTACCTGACCCCAACGCACGAGTTTACAGATCTGTGGCAATACTCTTAACCATAAGAATTGAGATGGTGAAGAAACAAGTAGACACATAGGGGCTCTAGGAAGTGCTGAAAGATTACTGCAGTTATGCAATGAAACATAAAGAGAATAAACATCAGAGCCATTTGTTTTTCAGCTTACATTTCTGATCCAGATAGCAGTTGTCTTTAAATGAAATACACATATACTGTCTATGGACTTAATTATGCTCAGATATGTAGACATTCTCCATATATTTACATAACATATAGAGGTTAATAGGTAGGTGATATACATTCTTCATTTTAAAGAGTTGCCTGACCAAGAAGTTACAAGAACCCTACCCCCTTGTTCTCTCCCGATAAATGGGCCTGGGAATTGATTCCTCAGGAATTGCCCTCCTCAATAACTCTGCTTCTTGATTTGCAGAGTGCCATGGTCATGTCACTCTGAGGTCACATAACATATAAAATTAGTTTCTGTGAATGTACACCATTTAAAGGATATTTTCCCACAAAAAAAACAAAACATCACGATGTTGGAAAAGAGAGATGTTAATAGGGAGCTGTATTTCAAAAATTGGTCCAAGATTCCAAAATCCTATTGATTGTGGCCATTTTAATTATTGCCATCGTGTGCTTGTTTCATCCAGTGTTAATGCACTTTCCACAGTTGGATATGGTGTTAGTATAGCCAGACGGGTTTCATTATTATTCCTTTTTGCCTTCTCAATGTTAATTTATTGCATGGTTTATTCTTTTTCTTTACAGCCAAGATTGCTTTAAATGATGGTTAAAATTACAATTAAAATGTTAATTTTTATCAGTGTGATTGTAATTAAAATATTTTGATTTAAATAACAAAAATAATACCAGATTTTAAGCCGTGGAATATGTTCTTGATCATTTGCAGTTAAGGACTTTAAATAAATCAAATGTTAACAAAAAAGGATTTCTCTTATTTTCCTTCACTTAACTAAATCCAAAATGGATCTTCTGAATATAATATTTTTTCAAATTTTGAAACAATATGAATGACAAACAGGAAAATTACCTGAAATGAAATTGTTTCATCTATGATTTAAATGAACATGTGATCAATAAAAGGCAGTGAAAGAAATTAAAGTGGACAGATAGACTGATTAAATAGTCCAAGAATTGAGATTTTAAAAATTCTTTATTCCCAGTAAGGTTTACTTCAATTTTCTTGCATGACCTTAAGCCTTTTGTGTTTCCTTTGAGTTTTTCCACTGTGAAATCAAATATTGCCAATTTTCCTCCTTCCCCAATGTATACTTTTCCCTCTGTCAGGAAAGTATTGAGAATAATATATCAGCTGTGGCTGATAAAATTAAGTTGTCTTCAACAGGGACTCTTCAACCCTGTTCTCATTAAAAGAGAAACAAAACTTAGGGGTCCTGGTAGTTTTGGAGGGAGAAAGGAGAGGAGTTAATTCACTCCTGTAGGGAAAAGTTTTGTGCCACCAGGACAATTCAGGATAGCTATTTCGTTTTTGTGAACATAGTTTCAAAATACTGATTGTAAAAATATAGCTCCTCGGAACTCAAATCTGGTGATTTGTTTGCCTTCAAAGAAGATTTGAAATGCAACTTCACACCCCTAGTTGCTTGGGATCACAAAATCATTAATCTCCTTTGATAGTAGGCTCACTTTCCAGTCCACCTATTTCTTTGTAAGTCTTGTTCAGATTGACATCAACAATAACACCACCAACCCAAGTAGAGGCTGGCCTGCCTGAGCGCTTGTGTATGAACTCTATCCTCACCAGGGCTTGAACTTGGACAGCCTTTACTTTGATCGCACCACTCCACACCGCGGACAAGATAAAAAGAGTTGTGGCGAGTCGCTTAATTATCGCGTAATGGCCTCCCCAGATGAGAGAGGGGAGTCACATAGCACTTGGGAAAAATCCAGACATCTTGGCTCTCTTCAACTAATGAAAGGAGGAAGGGAAAATATATTACTGGTTTAAGTCATTAAGACTTAATTTGGAGGCTTCGGAAGGACGTTGAAAACCCAAGAGAGGAAAAAGCTTTGAATCTTAACAGTTATTCATAGTTATATAGCGGGTAAACAAGTCATGGCAAATTCGAATTCCAAATGTAACACAAACGCATGAGCTTGGGCCTCTGCGTTTGGCAGGTCCTCTAGTTCCCTTGAACCTAAAGCGTCTGAGTTTTGTGCCATCCCCTTAGTGACGTTCCCTTTTTCCCCTTCAACATATTAGCAATGTGGATGTACAGTCTTCGCCCCACCAGGTTGAAGTCGGCCTTAGCTCTTGATCTTTTATTTGGCAGATTTTTTTCTGGGTTTGCGGGTGGCGAGGTTGCCCGAACCTTCGTGGACCTCCTGGGAAGCTAGAGCCAGGGTCCTGAGGAGCGTGTCTTGCCTTGGAACAGAGGCTCCTGAAGGCCCAGCTCCTGCCGGGTTGGTTTCTCACGCGATTATCAGACTACGCACCCCGCACCCCTGGGCTATGGCATCTGTGACCCGCGCGTCGGGACTAGGACAGCAGGTTTCTGGGGAAGGGGGGAAGCGCAAGTCCGCAAGCGTCTCAAGATGACAAGTGCAGTTAGTTCTTCATTGTTTGGGCATTTTCCCCGCCTAGCGAATAAATCTTCTGTTGAGCCGGAGACCTAAAAGTCAACAAAGAAGTCCGGGTGCCTCGTTACCGTCCTGCGGCCCCAGCGGCCTGCGCTGCCGCGGCCGCTCCCGCTGCGTAATCCCTTCCTCGGAAACCCGGACACACAAACGCCGGAACGCCCGGGGCCGGGGCGCGGCGCCCCTGGGCCAGGAGGAAAACATCTGTGGTTCCGAGCGAGAGCGGGGACCCTCCCCGAGCGTGCCGCCTTCGTGCGACTCCAGCTCCCCGCCCCCGCTTTTCGTCTGCGCGTCCCTGTGTTTCTTCACCTCGGAAGCTCGGGCGGATGAGGGCTGGAAAGGGGATGCTCCGGGCTCAGCCGCGGTGCCCCCTGCTTGTTCTATTTAGGAATTTCGCCCGAGGTGGGGGAGGGGTCTCCAGAGGCGGAGGGAGGGCTCCAGGAGAAAAAGTCTTCTACCGACCCTAGTGCAAAGCTCCGGAGGCCCTCGAATCCACTGGCAACGCCACCGAGCAAGCATGTTTTTAAAAAGAAGGAAAAAATGTTTGGGGAGTGAGTGCAGGGGAGAGAAGCTTCAGTTGTTACTTCCACCTTGCATTTGGAAGCCGCAGGTCTGAAACATTTTAAAAGTGATTTAAAAAGCAGAATTGGGGTGGGGGGAGACTACCAAAGATAGGAAAGAAGAAAACTCACCAGTTCTTTTCAGCAGAAACGAAACAACTCAGAAGTGTTCCCAAGTAGAAGTCAGCAAGTCAGCTCAGTTCGTTTTCCAGAAGGTAGTTAATACAGTGTTTGAATCAAAGATAAAATTGTATTCCATTGTCCCTTCGGTGATCGCCGGCATTAGCAGAATAAACTGCGAGAATTGTTAGGAGACGAAAACCAACAGAATCCTATTAAAGTTTTTAACTTATGTTTTCATTTTTCAGAAGACTAGATACCTGACAGATTTCACTGAAATTGTATAAAAAAAAAAAAAAAAAAAAAAAAAAAACCATTTTTTTTCAGGAGTCTCGCGGATTTGAATGAGCCATAACAGACAATAATTCCCGTAGTGATAAAATGTTACAACCTTGTTGTTTTGGCATTTTAAAAATTGATCTCAGTTACATGAAAATGCTTATTAAATTTTTTTGCAAAAAAGAAAAAACTGCGATCAATACAAATTCCTGTCAATGCGGACAAAGTAGGAGACCTGTAGCCCAAATTAATTAACCTTTCCTCAAGATCAATTGGTTTTCTGTTGATTTAGCAGTAATATTGTAGAACATTTAGCTATAATGTATTTTAATGTGATACCTCAATATGTTAAGAGGAAAAACTTGTTGAAAATAAAATTGCTTAAATTATTTAATATTTAATAAATTTGTAAAAAATAGTTTGTCTTCAAAATTAAAAACCTTATTTGAATTATAGTGCAATTTGATTTACAACTAATATAGTTAGGAGAAAGCCTAATTACTTAAGCATAATTACATGCAAAAGATGATTACTTTTAAGCTACCTTGAGCTAAACAGATAATCAAATTATGCTGAAATTTAGAAATAAGTTCTCAACTAAAAGAATAGTTAGTATCTAAAGATACTCATAAGATGGAGAATGTTATAAAATGAAATCACTTGGAACATTTTACAACCTTCCTATTTATAAATAGTATCCATTTGGAGAGATACAAGTTTTTTTTAAAAAGTAGCTACATATGCAAATCTTATTTTCCACCTATGGTGCTATTTAGCGTATTCAAATAACATTTGACAACATATTACTTTAAATCTTTTTTTCCCCCTTCTTCTTTTTCTTCTTCTTCTGAATAGTTAAATTTGGGGCATAATGGTTCCATTGGTGTTTTCTCTTTTTAACTCCCAGCCCAGTTTGGTTCATTGAACTTTGCACAGCTGGGACTGCATCCCTCACCTTCTCCACCTCTCCCCCAATCCCCACCCCCAGCCCTCCTTCTAGCAGGCTTTAAGGGACTGGAGAATATCCATGCTGTTCCATTATAACTTGCAAATTGCACGCCTGTTCCTATTACAGACATTTTAAAAACTTGACCAGAGGGAAATTCTCCCTTGCTAACTTTCCTTCTAACTTCCTCATGACAATTATGATAGCTGTGACCACATTTTAAAAGCAAAAGGCGTGACAAGAGTGAGCTCCACTCCTCCTTGGCCCTCTGGAAAGAGAGGATTTCTCCTTCTAGATGCCATCTCAGAATATTTTGGGGTTCTCCGTATTCTAGTCAACCTAAAGTTACAGGTTCAGGAAGGAAAGGGCTTAAATGGAATCCTGTTTGTGGACTTCAGACTGCAGATAGGATGCTGGTCAAGTCACTGGGGAAATTAAGTTCAAAACCCAGTCAGTTACACCCAGGGGCTGACCAGACTCTAGAGTTCTAAGAGTGAAGTTGCCTTTCTACTTTTCTCAACACCTCTTAAAGATCACATGTCAAGTATTTCCCCTCCCACCCAACCAAAAAACAATCTGGAAATTCCCCCCAAAGCAATACCTGGAAATAGGGAGCCATGAATTAAATTGCAAACCTCCATAGTTTCTTTCCCCCTCTCTCCTGTAACATTTGTTATGCCTTTGCCTGTCCAATCATGTTCTAGGGTACACCAAGGGGTTGCTATTTTAAAACACAAACAACTTAAGGAAAAAAATGTAAGGGGCTTTGCAGTGGTTTGTTTCGTTTATATATTTAATTTTAAGGGCCTATTATGTACGAGGAAGAAAGTAAGTTCCCGTTTACTGTGTGCTCCTGGACTGCTGGTTTCTTTGCATGATTCTGGTGATGGGGTATTCTTTGGAACATTACCCTAGATCTGGGGCCCATCTGGGTTTCACTCCTTAAGTCCAACTATAAAGGCCCAATATAACAACCGCTCAACGCCGCGGATCACCAACTCCTGCAGTGTCCTCCACGGCTTTTCCTAGGTGGAGGCCAATTCACCAGCTCAAACTGCAATGAACCGTGTGGTAGCGCAGAGCATTGTCCAGGTTTTCTCGCCTTTCCCTGGAGTCATATTGCCTTCTGCCGACACGCGCTTCCTTTGTGTTATGCCTGGCTAATATATTAATGGGGCGGATAGCCCGGATTCTTAGGGGAAAGGAGGAGGGGGTTGGAGATGGGGAGGTTGGAGAAGGGAACGGAACAATTCTGATTTCTGACCCTTGGGCCAAAGAGCTCAGTGGCGGGCCGAGGTCTAGGAGGGAGTGAATCCAGCTGAGGAAAGTTCACGTTGGGGCACAGAAAGTAAAGGTAAATGCTGCAACAGGTTTTAGAAAAAGGTGACCCGATGATGCTAAAGTGATGTCCTTGGCTCAGAACGGCAAGGCCAGATGCCCCAATGCTGGAAAATCTGACTCTCAAGCACATGGGCTGCGCACTGGTTGCTGAGTGACAGCCTCCCACGCCCTCCGCACCCTGGCCGGAAGCCCCGCTGCTTTGCGCTGTGTCCCAGTCACAGGTTTTTTGTTTGTTTTTGTTTTTTGTTTTGTTTTGTTTTTTTAAATCCTAACTGCGTGGTTTACACATGCCCCTGTTTGAGTGCATACCTTCCCAGACTCATCAAACTCTACCTCAGCCAGCCACCTTCGATGCTGGGTCCCAGTGGTTGTAAAGAAAGACTTCCAAGCAACCCGACCTGCGACCCTCACTGAAACCCCGCTTTTCCCACCTTCACCCCCAAAAGGTCTGCCTCCTAGTCGAAGGTCTTAACTGATCAAGCACAGATGGAACTTCTGAGCTACTTCCACGAAGTTGGCTCGAGGAACTGCAGATCTCCGCCCGAGCTCTGAGGCCCCGCGGGTCCCTCAGCACCCCGGGGCGCCCGCCGCACGGGGCTTGCAGGCCTGGGTCGGGTACCCGCCTCCTGGGTCGGGCCCCCACCCGCCAGGCCCGTGGCCCCGCCCACCAGACGGTGCCCGGGCGCCCTGAGACATATGCTGCCCGCAGGCCGCGCGGCCCGACGTGGTGCTCATTGCCGAGGCGGTTCTCAGCCCTTCAAAAGCCCGGGCTTTCTTCAGCCGTATGGGCCGCGAGGTGAACAACAATGCTCAGGCCCCTTCACTTCAAAAGCGGCGATCGGGGGAAAGGCTCCCCCAGAGAATTTTTTTTCTCCTCAGCCTTTCATTTCTAGTTTGAAAAAAAAAAAAAAAAAAAGGCATCAGCAACTCCAGGGCCCGAGCGAGCCTAATGCCCTTTGATGGGGATTGAATTCATTATCTCCAATAACACAATTGTGCTTGGCCAACGAAAAGAGCAAAGCAGGGCTCTATCCAGCCCGAGGGGCCCGGCCAGGCAGGGCGGGAGGGCGAGACGTGCTCTTGGGGACCCGCACCGAGTCGCAGTCCCAACCCGCCGGACCCGGCTGCAGCGTCCCCGGTCGCTGGGGGCGCCGGCCGGCCGCGAGGCTGCAGGACCTGTGGCACCTCCCGCTTAGGCCGCATGGGGAGGGGGCGGGGCGGCACTGTCGTTTGATTTATTTTGTTTCCCCCTTTGCAACCATCCTCTGAGGGCGGCCCCCGCAGACTGGGTGTTTACTCTTCTCCTTCCCGGCCTCCAGCTGTGAGGCAGTCCCTGGCGCCCCAGAGCGCTGGGCAGAAGAGCCGCCCTGGCCCCTGGCTGCGCGCTCCCGGCTCTCCACGTCTGGGCCACGACGCCCAACCCCAGCGCCCTGGGCTTCGAGCCAGGTCTCCTCGCAACCTAGCACTGATAAACCCGGCCCCTCTGGGGAGGCTCTCCCCCTTTGCTTCCACGTCAGCTGTTCTGGAAAGGCGACCCAGGAGCCTGGGCCCGGACAGCTGGACACCACGTCCCGCATCCGACTCTAGAAGTCTGGACTCTGGGAGCGAGGCATCACCTTCTCCTTTCCTAGGACACTGGAGACAGCGACCTCGCACAAGTGCCTCCTCCCGGGTTTCACAGCCATCCTTGCCCTTTCAGCTGCCTGCAGCCCCTTCTCTACACTCCTGAGTACATGGAGGTGAAAACAGACTAAAGCTGGCATTATCACGTGCCTTGACCTCGGTGTTTGAGACTGAGCGAGGGAGCGGGGGTGGGGGAGAAAGGAGAGAGAGAGAGAGAGAGAGAGAGAGAGAGAGAGAGAGAGAGAGATATTGAGATTCCCCAAGAATCATGATCACAGATCACTGAGTAAAATACCAATGTAGGTCTTTACTAAGCTTGATTCCTAAACGACCTTACTTTTTCCCTCACCCATTATTGGGGAAAGTATGTACTGCAGTTTTATTTCAGTCAGATAAAGAATAATAATGAAACAATTTAAGTACTTTTTGTTGGAAGCGACCACTTAGAAGAGTGCTCCGTGGTAGTAACTGCATCATTCATTTCTCACCGTTAGTCAGGGCTAACCCAACCTTCAAGCAATGGACTCTTCACCTTTCTCTTAACAGAACTAAGGGTAGCACATATACATTACAGGTAAAATATCTGAATCTATCTATTATTCATACATGTCCACCCAAATGCACAAATAGACATACTGACTTAGAGGAGCATCCAGACCAGTCCTCCACAGCAAGGAAGCAATAAATTGATCTGCTGACTTGGGGTAAACTGAAGAAAGTGTTTCAGATTTAAAAAGCTGAGCTAGGCATTGTTCTCATCAGGAGATCTAGGAATTTTTGTTAATTCCCTTCTGCATTAAGAAGAGTAACCTTTACAAATTTACATCTTGGAGCTTTGATGCCACCCTCAAATTTTAGGCCTAAGCACTGGAAGGAGGCTGGAGAAAAATTCCACTGTGGTAGGAAAGGATTATAGAGAAAGGCTTTAGTAGTAGTAGTAGTAGTAGTTCTCCTCCCCCTCCTCCTCCTGCTCCTCCCCCTCCTCCTCCTGCTCCTCCCCCTCCTCCTTCTGCTCCTCCTCCTCCTCCTCTTCCCCCTTCTTCTTCTTCTTCCTCTCCTCCTCCTCCTCCTCCTCCTCCTCCTCCTCCTCCTCCTTCCTTTTCTTCTTCTTTTCCTTGTCTCAGAGTAGCATTCTGATTAGAATTTATATTTTTCCTCATATTTACTTTGTGACATCTGTATGGTTTACATTTGCCTCAAAAGAGATGTAAAGCATTTACCTTGAAGATATTTTGAGTGTTTCTTAAAGAAGTCTATGGGAAAATTTTATTCTTTAGATGAATTTTAGACTCTCACTACTACAGGTTATCCAAAGATACACGTGTGTGTGTGGCGGGGGGTGCTGGGGGAGGAGGATTGCAAATTCCAGGCCAGCCTCTACAGTTAGTGGGAACTTGTCTCAAAAGTGTGTGTGTGTGTGTGTGTGTGTGTGTGTGTGAGAGAGAGAGAGACTTCTGGGCCCTTATCCTACTTTTTATTAACTTATTTAAGAATAGTTTGAATCATGTTGACTGGTTCATTTACAGTAATTTGCTTCACTCACTTTCACAAAGTGTCTTTTGCAACATTAAGAGGAAGTTTAAACTTTGTCTTTAATTGTGGCACACACATTCCACACCTGGTCACCTACTATACCTCCTTTGCACATTCTTTCTTTGCATATTCTTTCTCACATGCTCAGAACTACTGGGGAGAGAAAGGCATTATACCATATATCTGTATAAATATATACATATGCAAATATTATACACGGCAGTGGTTTAGACTTCACATATTAGCAATTTGAATAGGAGTTCAATGTAATAGTACAATTGGAATAAATTATTTGGAAATTAATTTTCATGATGTTTTGAGGACTTCAGAATAACCACACTTTAGACCCAGAAGAAGAAACATTCTCTGAAAAACAGGAAGTTCAAAACTACCAAAAGAGCTTTAATTCTGACATATATCCACCAAACCACAGAAGCTACAGGCAGTTCTGTGGTTTATCACATAAATATTTGTCTAAGTGCCAAGAGTACACATACAGGATTATGTGAATTCATCTGAGCAGGGCACCAAAGGATGGATGAATTCTTAAGCAAAAGATGGTACAATTTTCATGTAGATGTCTTTGGCCACAGAACAGAATTAGGAGAGAAGAAGATGAACATCATTTCAGAAGATATGAGAATTCAGTGTTATCCAAAGTGCAATCACAGAGCACACTTTTAGCCTTGGGATTATTGAAGCATGGGCCCACAAAAATTAATGATAGAGGGCTGGGGTTGTGGTTTATTGATAGAGTGCTTGCCTTACATGTGTGAGGCACTGGATTTGAGCCTCAGTGCCACATTAAAAAAAAAAACAAAAAATATTGTATACATCCACAACTAAAATTTTTTTAAATAAAAAGAATAATGACAGAAAAGACCCATTATAACTTCTAGTTCACTCATCTGTAAAATTATTCCCCTCAAAATATTCCCAAGCAAGTTCAGAATAGATTTAATTGTTAAGAACTGAAGAGTTCCCACTTCTTGAGTTTATCCAGGTAATGGAGAAGCTCTATATTAATGGTGCTAAATGTTTTTCAACTGAATTTTTTTCTGATATTAAAGCAAATTGTCTTATATTTCAAGAATGCCTCTTTAAGGATCCATTTTTATTGTCTCAAACTTGTTCCAGATGGCTGGATACTTGTCTCTCCAACAAATTATTTAACCAATCCACACACACTTTAGCTCTTACCTAGGATTGATCCAAATACAGTTCCCCAGGTGGGAAAATACCTTTAACATATATAAGCATTTGATTTTCTATTCTTTATACTGGGAGAGGAAAAATAAAGTTGAACTTTTGAATGATACAATTATTATGAACAGGAGATTTTGCCCCTCTGTAAGCTGTCACCCAAATACTAGGTTATGTAGCCTTACCTTTAAGCATGACTTATGGTATGAAGTCATAGGATTTTACCTTCTTAAAATGTAGTGGGTCTTAAATTGTTTTTAAAAATGAAGAAGCCAATGGGGGGGGGGTTTGGTTCATTTAGAAGTACTGTTTCTTAGTCAGGTGAGGTCGTGCACATCTGTAATCCCAACTGCTTGGGAGACTAAGGCAGGAGGATCACAAGTTTGAGGTAGCCTCAGCAATTTAGTGACACCCATCTAACAAGAAGAATTTAAAAAAATGGGAATGTGGTTTAACACATTAGAGCACTTGCCTAGCATGTGTGAAGCCCTGAGTTCAATCCTCAATACCACTAGAAGAAAAAAAAAGAAAGAAAGGAAGGAAGGAAGGAAGGAAGGAAGGAAGGAAGACTGTTTCCCATGCTGGAGAGATTTCACAGTATGTGTTATAGTTGACCTATCAGGAATATATTATATGAGAGTTTTATGTTTTAACTAGATCAAGGCAGTCCATTATAAAACTTCTGCACTTCAATTCTAGAGATTCACCAGCTAGAGCTGGAAAGCTGCATTAAAACTTGGAATCTCATACTCAGAACCAGATTCTGGGGTCCCAAAAACCAGAAGGATTTGCCCCTTCTTTGTATAGGGACCACTGGGCCATGCCATGTGAAGGATTAACCCCTTCAAATTACACCTGTCTCTTAGGTTACAACATCTCTACTGAGTCACTGAGTCAGACACTTAGAAAGGAAATGCTGATTTCATCTGTCAAATAATTCACTTTGGAAATATAGTCATGGGAGAACAAATTGTGAGTTAAGTTGGGAAAGAAAATAAGAAGTATTGAGAAATGATATTCACTGCATTCCATTCACTTAGTTCATCTTAAAAGAGTAAGTGAAAGGGAAGATTGGAATTGTAATCAAAATGAAAGGTTGTAAGGCCTCAGATGATTCAGGGTAACATTAAGAAGTTGTGTAATAATACCATAATCTATATTAATCCATTGAATACAAGATTTCAAAGATATTAGCTTTCTTCAGATTGGCTGTTGAGTCCTGAGAAGACCAAGTCCTACCCAATTCTGATTCACATGATGTAACAACTTACAGTGTTGAAATTTATTTAATTTCCTATATAAGGAGTACAACTTTAAAAATATTCAAAGGACCTTCTTAAGAAAAGTTTCGCTGTTCTGCTTTGTTTTCAGCATTTGTATTAGCATTTGTATTTTAAAGCCTTACATTCACTTAAAATCATTACCAGATGATGCTGTATGTGGAAGAACCTGAGATATTAAGAATAAACACAAACCAACTTTAACAGAGTAACACTGAACCTTTTCTATTTTAGGTATCCTCAGCAACAGAAAAAGTGGTCTTGTAGCCCGTGTAGATCTGAAATATAAAATATTGTAGAACATTGAGTCGTCTTGATTACACTCAAGACCATGAAGGGTAAACAGTGACTACAATGCTTTGCCTCCCCCGCCCCCAACCCCACCCTGCAAAAGGTATTTTTAACTCAGAAAGGTAACTTGGTTTAAAGAGGAATAGAGAACAGACTGACAGGGAAATGTAAGGGATAAAAAGACGAGGAAGCTAAAGGGAGGAAGGAATTCCCCAGCAGAAGCAGCAAAAGTTGTTGGGCCAGGGACTCCCCGACCAGGGGACTGAGGGAGTGAGAGATGGGGAGAGACAAATTAATGGCTGGGGAGAGCTAGACGCTGTGCTGAGGAAGGGACAGGCGTGAAAAGATTTGGTGTCGTCATAGCAACGAGCTCAGCCCTGCTCCCCCTGAAGCCCATTCAGCTCTGAGCTGCCGGAACACGTTTTTAATTAAAGCGTATAAAAGTTGTTTTGTAAGGACTTCTCCTCATCCGATAGATTTCAAAATGGTTAATCAGGCTTCATCTCCTTTTGATGCTCACAAGAGCATGGGCTACAGCATGCATAGAAACTACTGCCGCTGCGGCTGCCGCTAAGTGAGTTATCTCTCAATCACACCTAATACCGGGAATGAGCAAGGCATCTAGTTATTTAGATACACGTAAACAGAAAACTGAAGTGGGAGTGGGGAGTCCACTTTTATGATGGTGGGTGGAAGCCTTAATTTTCTTTGCTCTGGACACCAAGGAACTCTGTCTTCTGGGTGGCTATTGTTTCTGGTTGATGTTCTATTTAGTTTTGGAAAAACCGCAAGATTTTTCTCCCCTTTGGGAGGTGAAGTCCAAAAGCCAAAATAAAAGTTACAAATTATTTTTATCACGTAGTATTTAACACAGCCTAAGTATTCTGAGAAAAAGGTTTGTTTGTAGCATTCATAAAAAGATGGCAGGCAGCAATAGCAATTTTTTGTTGTTTATTTTTTTAGAGACTAAAAGAACTCTCACTCCTAAAATCCCCTGTAAATTTATGTTATACAGCAAATGTAGCGTTTTGTTCTTTAATAATAGGCGACTTAATAAAAAACAGCACCTTTTGTTGATTCACCAAATAACTTCTTAGATGACTTAAACCTTTCCATCCCCCTTTCTCCTGAATCTTAGCAGAAGATCTTGTTTCTAATGTAACTAAAAAATATTTTTTTAAAAAAGATGATTTTACCTGTCATCCATTCCTTCAAATATCCTATATTCCAGCTCACCATTTCTATTTCCATACCAATACATCCTCAATTAGGTCTGGGAAGAAAAAGGAGACCTGTCTCTTCTCCAGGACAAAAGTAGCCACTGAACAATTTTACTAAATACCAGCATTAGATGAGCCCACTTTACAATCATGGAGAAGTGAGATCAAAACAAGATCTCTTTGTAATTTTGTCTAAGCACAGAAAAACAATGTATCTTGTGTAAACCACAAAACCAGCAAACATTTTCCCCTTCAAAGGTAACAGGTTTCTTTCAAATGAAAAAGCTTTGTTTTAGTCTTTTATTTTTCTACTTAAAATTTATGAAGAGTCCCATCATAGAATTATTCCTGCAACCTGAGAGCTTCCAGTTCAAAGTTCTCCTTTCTGAACACTCCCACAAAGTTACCTAACAGAAACTTCAGTCCTGTGATAAGTCCCTTCTAACACCCTCTTACTGGAATGCCACACAGCTCCCCATGGTGTGTGGTCTCCCTTATTTGCACCAAGCAATAAACTCTACTTGTTCAACTATAGGTATGCTCCATGGTCTTTGGCTAGACATTGACAGTCTCTTTGTTCCTTTGTTTCATGACTTGAACTCCCACATAACCAGATGAAAGTTAATTTCTGTCTTAAAAACAAAGAACATAAAATAAAGTAACAAAACAAAATAAAAACCCTCCCATCTTATTTCTATACCTGTCTACAAGGTATTCCATGAATATTCAGTATTTTTAAATCAAAGCAAGACATTTCTCTCAGTGACAAGGCACTCCTCCTAACTCCCAGATTTTTCTAATTCTCTTAGTCATTCAGGCTTGAAAAGTTATAGGAGCCATTGCTTCATCCTTCTTATTGTGCATACATCTATAATCAATTAATATACCTTGTCACTACTTCCCATTACCACAACTTCCCCTTCCTTACCATTGGAAGGTCACTGTGTTAGTCCACACTACTGTCCATTAAACTTTGAAATCACCTCCATACTCTCTTGGGCCAATTCTTGTCTGTAGACCATTTATAGCCTAACATTCGCTTTCAGTGAAAGTGGATGATTTCTACATCTTGAGGCTGGAGTTTTCATAGAGGTAAATATCAGGGATTATATATGAAAAAAATAGCAAGATTTCCTCCCCTAAAAATATGCCATCTTAGGCAGCCCACATAATGGTGGAAAGTAAGGGCGCACTGATTGGTCTCTGATAGGATTCCTGACCTATCAGGAATGGGATGGTGTTTGAAAAAGTAAGGTGTGTTTAGAAGACTCTGGATATGGATGAGAACTAAAACATTCCATGTGAAGGATGGTTTAGATTGGGGATGTTTGACCAAAGAATAGAACCATTTTGTTATGATTGGAGGTTGCTGTACTTCTAGCATGTATGAGAGAAACTAGCACTATTTATTACATGTGATCATAGAGGACAGAAGAAGGGCCAGATGGTAGAAATTAGATGATTACAAAATAGTCTGCCTCAGGAAATAGTGAGCTTCTCAAGATTGAATGTTGGGGTGTAGACTAGATGACCCATTTGGATAAATATATTCCTCAGGTTTGGGCTTTATTTACTTAGGTGTGGTCGTTTGACTTTCAATTACGATAGATATGTTTGTTTTGAACAAAATGCAATTTTTATGTCATGTATTCCATTTTTTAAAACAGTCAGTGTTCATTTGTCTTATCTCACACATTTACTCCTCCTGTTATTCTTATTTCCTCCTAAATCATCATGATTCTGTGATCACTTTCCTTTTGCCTCATCAACTGCCATTAGGATTTCTTTCGGTGGAGTCCTATGAGTGATTCTTCTTTTGCTGGATATTTAATTCCAGGTTGTTGATTTTGTAATTATCAGAACTTTAAAGGTGCTATTTAAAAATTTTTTTCTCCGAGAAATCAGCCATTGGTTCTATTTTTTTAAATAGTAGTATGTCCTTTTATTCCATTTTTTTTTTTTTTTTTTTTGCAAGTCTCTAGTGGTTCCAATGCCTAGGTCATCTCTAGATCCAGTCCTGTTGACTATTTTATCTTTTCACATGGATATTTTTTCTTTTTAAGGTGTGTTCTATTTTTTAAAACAATAAATGCCAGATATTATATATAAACAACAGCAGAGACTGAAGTAAATGTCCAACATACTAATCCCTCTTCTATCAGGCTATTAGTGTGAGATCTGAGTAAATCTGGTCAGCATTTAAGGTAAGACAGATTTTGTTATTGCCATAGTTATATCTTCAGTGAATAACAGACTTGGCATTCTTCCACTAGACAGCCACATGTGCCCAGTGTAAGACCTGGGAGCTGGAGGGTTTTTTTCTTCAATTTCCCTGCTCCTCCTTTAGATATCAGCAGATTCTCTATGCCTGCAGAATAGGAGTCTCTTCCCATGCTTTTGTTCCTCTCCCACAAGGAGATGGCTGTTACCTATTCCCAGATGAAAGCTTCCTGGAGGGGAAGGAGGAGGGTTTCTCAGCTCTTCTGCTCCATCTCAGGCTTAGGCAAGTGCTGTGCACCTGAGCCTACTTCAGTGGCAGTCTCTGCTTCCTAGTCAGTGCAGGGTCTACAGCACAGGTAGATTCCCTGCTCTTCTTCCAAATTGTACCTTATATTGATTAGCTATCATAGTTGTGGGTGAATTTCTTGCATGGTACCAAGTACCTTTGGGCCTAAGGATGGGATGGCTCCTGCCCCTCTCTCAGTGGCAGACAGCTATTGCTTCCGCTCAAAGCAGGGTCAGATTCAGCCCCGACACTTGCTTGGTAAATGCTCCAAAGGGAAAACAGTCACGAATGCAGGGCTCACCCCAACATGTTTTTCATTCTCCCCGGGATCTTGGCCCTCAGGCCTTGGCTGCACTGGTTGTTCTCCAGAGCTTTCATATTTTGTTTTGTTTTACTTTGTATTTTGTCCAGGTTTTATAGTTATTCTCTGTAGTGAGTGAATTAATCTGATCTGAGCAACTCTGCTATAGCCAGAAGCAGAAAGTATTTCCTTTTTACATTCTAAGCCCAAGTACCTGCTCATTAAGTCCTGGGATTTCTATGAGGTCCTCTTAATTACTTTGTGTTCAAGGACTCAATTTACCTTCTTAGCCATATTTTATGGGTTTGTGGGTTGGCATGTATTTTAGGAGTTAAGGTAGCATTAATTTTTCTGTAAACTGTAGTTGATTAGTCAATAAAGATCACCTGTTATATACTGTAATTCTAGAAGATTTGAAGATCTTGAAACTATTTAATCTAGTATGTTTGTTTTATGAAGGGCAGAAAGCCACAGATTAATATCATCATGAAGAGCAAACCTTCACACTTACAATACAGCTCAGTGTACAGGATTCCAATTGAATGTTATACCGTTTGGATTAGATTATGTCCAAAATGGACAACCATCCTAGAAAGGAAAGTTGAATAACTAAATATTTGATTCAAACTAAAATACTAGTTGAACAAATTCAAAGGGATAAAGAACACTCCTGGAAATGTATTTGAAGCTGGGTTCCAGAGAGTTGGCGTGATTGTCAGCCATGCTGGTGGAAGTGAAGCAATAGAACATTCTAGAAGTAAAGAACATTTTGAGCTAAAGATTGTTGGCAAATGGTAAGAATTTAGAAGATAAGGGAAGATATATAAGTGTTAGTATGAAACCATTGTATAATGTCTACCAGAAAAGAAGAAAACTGAAAAGAAACATAATCTGAATTTCTGTTCGAAGATAACACACATGGTATGAATTGGAAGAAGGAAGTCACTGGGGTTAAGCAGACTGTTTTAGAAGGAAGTTGAGGTAAGTCACCAGCTAAGTGAGTTAGTAATGGTATACTTGGCAACTGAGACTGAAGTTCCAGGACAGGAAGCAAGGGCTAGAAGAACTGGGAATCAAAGACATGCATAACAAAAAGGTGTAGATGTAAGTTTTCTTCAGGTGCTAAGGCTCATCCTGGAAGGATTTATATCACTGACAGTGTACAAGTGGAGATTAATGACCCAGGAGGGAAAATCCCTTGCTACCCTCCATCACTAAGTAACCATGCTCTAAAATATGAAATTCCTTATTAAATCTTTCTAGAGGCAGCAAGTAAGACAGAAAGTGATTTCCTGGGAAAAGTAGTTTACTTCCACTGTTTCCATTTCTATATTCACCTCTTGGTTCTCTGCAATCTGGATTTTGTCTCTCATTTCAGTAGAAATGATTAAAGTCACCAAGGATTCCTTAATTGCCAATCCCAATGGCACTTAGCTCAAACACCATTTCCTTTGGGAAGTTTTCCTTAATCTCACAGAAAAGGCAAGATCCCTTTTCACCTGTTCTAAAACATTCTGAGCCTCTCTCTATAATGGCACATACCACACCATATTATAATTATTTGCAGCTATGTTATTCCTTCTGGACTGTGATTTTTATGAAGTCAGAGACTGTTTCATTCAACTTTGTATCCCCATTACCAGGTACGGTATTGGCCAAATTATTAATAAAATAAATGGTAACATCCCCCCATTATCCCTTTCAAACCTCTGTAAAATCCTCTTGTAAAAAAATACCAAGGATTTTTAAACATAATTAAAATAAAAGCTATCCTGAGAACTTCCAAATATATGTAGAATAGGAACATTTCCTCTAAGAACATTACTTTCGCCTGTCCTTACACTATACATTTTCTGTATTTGTAAATCATTAAATGATTAATATGTGATTAAGGCTTAGATATTTTATAATAGGTCCTCTTATCCCCTAACTCATTCATTGCTGCAGTTTAGGATTCATTTCATTTTTGAGATGCTGGTGATCAAACTCAGAGCCTCACATATACGAGGCAAGTGCTCTACCTCTAAGCTACATCCCAGCTGTATTATCCACACTTCTTGTGACTCCATCATATTGTTATTTCATTTAGTAAGGACTTTATTAACAGCTACTTTTAAAGTGTCTTCCATGAGATTCAAAGATACACAAAAACCAATTGAAATAAATACCTTATATGAACAAACAGTTTGTGGTCTTGTTTAGTTATACAGCTCATGGCTAAGTAATATTGCTCATGGTCAATGAAGAAAGTTGGTATTTTATTATTGTGACTGTTCTGCCACATCCTCGCATCTTCAAAATTTAACGTGAAGACCACTCTTGTCTCAAAACACACACATAAAGTTAATCTCTTTAAAAATCCAATTTTGTAAATACTTTATGATTTACCAACAATGATGTACATGGCCACTTGGTGTTATCTTTGGTTCTTTCTCTCTTTTATTTAGTTATTGTCAAGTCATCTTGACAACGTCATCTATGAAGCCCACACTTTTCATTCTTTTCTTTAGTTCTGTTTAACACCTACCTTTCACCCTCATACTTTGCTATCTTTTTGTTCATCTGTTATTTTGCTATCTTTTTGTTCATTTTACTCTTGTGGAGGATATTTCTTTGATTACTTTATGGAAGGATTATCAATGAATAGTAAAACTATACAATCATCTACATATGCCATGAAGATATTCATCCCCCAAAATCAAAGTTCTTTAATCACTGAGCTACATCTCCAGCCCTAAGGCTGTTATCTTTTTTAAAAGTTTGTACCAAATTCACGTCTAACACAGTGCAAAGTCCAACAAAACAAAGAACTTAGAGCCCAAGAGGTAAAACATTCAAACTGTCAACTTATTATCATCCCACATTAGTTTATAATTTCCATGAAGAAATTACAAGATGAATTTAAAGGATGATGAATTTCAAGGATGATGACAGCATGGAATCAAGTGCTAACAAGTGGTAGAGACTAAGCTCCACTGATTGTCACAAGAGGGTAGGTTAGAATGGAACCAATGTTTATATATGGGGTTGAGGTGGGGAACAAGGATACTCTGATTTGATATTACCTGTGATAAATTTTCCTGTGTCCTAAATGTATTAAGCATGTATTCCATAGGTATATTTTTAAAAATCTATCAAAGTAATTTCAATGTTATCAGTTAAATGAAACATACTGTGAGATAACAAAATATGTGATCAAAGAAGTCTGTAAATATTTTGTTTTGTTTTTCTTTGCTCTTTTTTTTGCTAAGAAATGTCAGTTTTATAATGTTGAGGATAATTATTTTGAGAGGGGTTTAATACAGATACATTTAAAAAATCATGCTTTGTTTCTCTCTCTTTTTTGAGGGACCAGGGATTGAATCCATGGATGCTGTACCACTGAGCTATGTTTCCACCCCTTTAAAAATATTTAAAATTTTAACACAGGGTCTCACTAAGTTGCTGAGGCTGACCTTGAACTTGTGGTCCTCCTGTCTCAGTCTCCTCAGTCACTGGGACAAAAGGCGTATACCAGTGTGCCTGGCTGTTGCTATTTTTTGTTTTGTTTTGTTTAGAATAAATCAACATTTAAGATTATTAGAGTTTAGTTTGTGATTTTTCCTTAACATAACAAAAGTCATGAAAGGAAGATCATTGGTACAAGTTTTATGGTAGATGATATTACAACCTATTTATCTAAGACATATTTATTAAAGGTCAAATTAAAATATTTTACTTTTGTAATCTTTCCTTGAAATTTATAAACAAATCGGCTGTTATGGTGGGGTAGCAATAATGGAGGATTTGCTTTTGCCTCTGAAAAGGAACATTGTAGCATCTACAGATTTTATGATGTATATGAAGAATTACAAGACTGCAAATGGTCTGAAAGAAAACAGTTAAAAATTGGACTTTCAAATAGTATCTCATCACCATTCCTAATGCAAACTTTTCTTCTAATTATTCCCTACTTCTAATAGTGTAAACTATGCACACCTGACAATGTTAGCTAGCGTGAGATTCTTTGAAAAGATTTGCAAGGAATATAATTTTTAGGAAATAAGATATTCTTTATAGTGTACCTTAAAATAACAAAATGAACAATGAAGATGTATAAGTATAAACTGGCTATGCATTTTTAACTTTAAGGATATTGAAATCAATATATTACATAAAACTCCTCATTCTTAAAGCAAAGTATAGTCACTTACCATAATGACTTTAATATGTTTCTTTTCTAAGATAAATTTTAAACTCAGGAAAGCAAGATTTGGAATTGAAAGAGTTAAGAAAGCATGAAGCAACAGTAACTCCATTTAGATAAGGGGATAGAAGGGTGGAGCAAGGGAACAATACACTAAAGTGCTTTTCTTTCACAGATCTTGGTTCAAATTAAGGTTAAATTCCAACGGAGGATGTGTTTTCCCCATATGGAGTCTTAAAGGACATGCCTTTGTTTCCAACTTCCCAGAGAAGATATATGTTAACACACACAAAGCATTTCATAATAAATTTAACTTTTATAGAGTGACTAATGCCCTGTGGAGATAAGACAGACTCTCAGTCACCTGTAGTTAATCCAGGCTGAAGAAATTATGCCAAGGGCACATGGACACACTTTATGCCTTCGGAAAGCATGGCAGCAACTTGGTAGGGAGCAGAAGGAGTCTTGGTTTTTAAAGTCTCCTTGGAATCACGTTCCCTTCCTCCCTGTGAACACAGTTTAGCATTTATGTACTTTGGAAGGACAAAGAGGTGAGGTAAGCCTGCCAAAATTTGAACCTGTTTCTGGGAACCTGTTAGGAGGTCAACTGTTATAAACTGAAGAGAAACTGCAAAGCAGCAGTACATACTAGAAATTTGGGAGTTGGCCTACAAATAGCTGTATTAAAGCCTGTATCCTGTTTCTTCTTCCACATTTCAGGTGAAGCGACATGATGTTTAAAACATCAGAATAGCATTACAACTCAATCCAACCAGGCTTGGGTGGGGGCAGGGGTGCGGGTGGGAGGTGGAAGAGCATGGAAAGAGGCAGTTCTTTTCTGCTCAAAATATTCTACAGCTACAAAAGAAAAGAAATCTTTAAATTTTTACTTGGGGTCTTGTTAACAATAATAATTTATTAATCTATAATAACATACAAGACAAATACTTTCTTTATGAAAACAGTACTTTTCTATCCCCTTTCCCTTTCTTTTGCTTTTACATTATTCATTATTAACTTGAGACCTAATTATTAAGTCCTTAATCTTGCAAAATGTTTCTGAATTTATGGCTAGGTAAATTCTCTCAATGAACCTATATATCCCTTTTCCATGTGTAAATCCTATTGACTTCAATTAAAGAGGTAAAAATTAGTCAGTGGCATGTGAAGAAGTAATTCCTTTTTGAGAGGACAACAAAAATCTATTAGGTCAAGCATATCAAACATATCTGACTATATATTATACAATATTTTTTATATTTTTAAATTTGAAGGCTAGGGAAATCTATTTACAATTTAAATAAAATAGAGTAACAGTCTCCCTTACTCCCTTCTTCACTAAAAAAGGGGACAATGACATAGAATGAACTTTATTTCAAGTTACTTTGTGAGAACTTTTTAAACACCTATTCAGTTTATCAATCCGTAAATCACTAATACTGATTCTAGACAAAATCAAGCATCGTCATTTATCATAAGCTACTCTTTAGAGTGCTCAAATTCATTCTTATGCTCTGAATTAAATAAAAAAAGATGTTTTCTGTCTTCTTTTGTTAGACAGTGACTAATAGAAGAGGACTTTTCTGACTCTGGAGTGTTAAATATGGTAATGGAGTTTCTCTTCTCAGGCTGTTAATACCAAATCCAGATTTCAAAAATTAAGTAACTTTTTGGATAGGAACACCACCAGGGGGCAGGTGAATCCAGGCTAGGTCCAAGGTAAGGGGTCTTGGTTTTAGGAATTCTTATCAAAAAAGGGGAAATAGATAATATTAGAACCAACTCTAAAGATGATATTTCTTCATAAGCATAAACATTAGTCCTGGATCACCCATGTGAAATTTTATTCAGATGTGCAAAGACATTAATTACAATATATCAATAAAATACATGAAAAATACTAAACCAATGTAAGTAGCCCCACTTACTATGTTGAAAAAGGTCAATAAATGGTTTTACCAGAAGAGAAAGACCTTATGTGAGAAGAATTTAAAAACTTACTACAGAATAATCAGGGTATGCTTTGGAAACAAATTACAACCAGATAGACAAAGGATCAAATCACTTTTTAAAAATGAGAAGATGCTTTTGCTTCAAGGTTATCTTATTAATAAAAATTTCATAACAGAAGCATAAGTGTTGACTAGTGGTACAGCAGTATTTTTTTCCCATACAAAACTGAAAATTAATTTCAGTCATTTTAGGAAAGATAAAAACTACTGCTTACGAAGGTTATTTTATAGAGTCTGTTTTGACTTTGATTAGAAATTAAACTTAGCCTACCAATAGGAGGCAAAAACTGACATTTAATAATTATTTCTCTTAAATGTTATTCAGTTGATATCAGATATCCTCTATGAGAATGTCAATGATAATATCTTCTATGACCAACATATATACATACCTTCTATGTAAAGCAACCAGAATTAATTCCATTTGGCAAAGTTACAAATTATTGCCAGCTTCCCTTTTATGTTGCACTAAGAAAATACATTTAATTGTTCGATGTGAGTAAATAGTACATGATTTTACCTTTTACAGATTAACAAAATGAAAGGAACAGAATAATAAGGTAAAGTGCACAAATTTTGCCTCTTACTGGTAGTTTTTATTAGTTCCAAACAGCAACTTGAATCTTTAAAATGAACGTTTGAGTAGCTTCTCTTACTTATGATAAAATTAACTTTAGGCCTCTTCAATAATTTTCTATAGTACAATGTAGAAAACACTTAATTTCATTATAAATCTATTGATAGGTAAGGTCATCTCACAATGTATGTTAGGGAAAGGCAGAATGTAGGACAGGGCACTCCAAGTTGAGTAATTTTCCTATTATAACATGATGTATTTTGGTTTTGTGATACTATAGGTCTTAATACTAGCTAAAATTATTAAGCCTATTTTTAAAGCAAAGTTCTGGACCTGAATGTGAATGCCTATTTCTATGTCACCTTAACAAAGGCTATTTCTCTCAAATTCCTTCCTCTCTTTGTGTGGCTATATGCACATACAAACCCATACATAGAAAATACACACTCATACACATAAATTCACACACGTACATACATACATGGTGCAGTCCATCTGTGGCATCTTAGTGCACTCTCTCTCCTCTTTCCACTCTGTGAATTTGCCTTCTCCTTCTTGTCTTTCTTTACCCCAGGTAACTGCAGGGTCCTCATATGCTTTGTCACCTTAAGGACATGGAAGCAGCTTCTGCAATGCTTGAAATAATAATGCTTTGATTTGTTAATGTGAAAAGTTGGGTGGCTTTTAAAAGCTGACCAGTCAGGGCTATTTGCACATAGTAGACATTCAATAAATATTTGTTGATTTGATTTATTCTAGGGTAAAGAACTGAGTAACAACTCTTTTTGTCTTCACTGATGTGCAATGGTTGAGCCTGTGTACAAATGCATTTACGAGTAAATATTAATGGTCATGGTCATTGAAGATGTTTTAGAGAGAAAAAAATCTACAGGTTGTTAGGAATAGCAATCACTGGGAAAATCTACATAAAATAAAATAAAATGCTCTTTAAGAAGTCATAAAATAATATATGAAAGACATTATGAAACAAGGTCTCATTAAAGAGCATTCTGAAAGTTACTTGGAAACCAAGTGACTATTCCATGATTGTTGAATTAATCACATGTTGAGGGTTTACATTTTTTACTCCATTACTAAGGCAAAGGGTCTTTTCATTTTTTAAAAAGCTTTATTTTGATTACAAAATTTAATGAGCATATATAAGCCACATAATATTTTCTTTGGTATCTCCTCCCTTGCAATTGTTATCGAAGTGTTTATGTATGGTTTTACTGACATTTTAGAGGCCTTGAACACAGAGAATTTCTCCAAAATTCCAAGTAATGTATAACTTTTAAGGAGTTAAACACTAGTCCTATCATTCAAAAGGGCATATTTGATTTATTTCCTTTTCTGGATCATCAACAATAAAAACAGTTTCTGAGCTTACAACATGTTAAATTTTGGCTCAAGGTGAATTTACAACAGTAAAGGTTTATGATAAAATCTGTCAAAACATTAACCATGATGGCACAGGTTTTAGTTCCTAACAGCAGCAGATAGGGAAGGAAGCAGTATGGCTGACAAACTGCAGAGCTTTCAGAGTGGACACACATTTTTACCTCTGACTCAGAAAATGCCTGCTGATGACACATTATAAAATTCTTCAATTCCTTTATTCTCATTTTATTCAAATGTGAACATTCTAAAAGAGGACTGTGTGTTTTAATTCAGTGGTTCAAAGAGATGAGAGACCATAGAACTAAAGACACAATTCTAAGTAAAAAATTAGCAGTGAATAGAATTTCAGATGTTCAAGGCAAAAAGCTCAGATTCTTAAGCATTTTCATTTCTTGTCTGATTAATTTCAAGAAAAATTAAATATAAACATAACTTGTGTCTTAACCTTTATGCTACTTTAAGACAAATGTTTCATTTGATCATGTGCCAGAATTTGAGCACTATTCATTAAGATAATTTTAAGTTTTCAACATGGTAAACAATGTGGGAATTTTTGGTTTACTGTTCCTTGATGAGTAAAGAAGCGATATTTCCTAGAAAATTACAAACAAAACACTCTTATTTGAAAAGAAACCACTCTGCCAGCAGTCAGTTATCATCAAGATAGTTAGCTTTGTGAGGTACATACTAGAAACAATTTCAAAGAAGGGCAAACTATATTGAAAAATGAAATTTGGAGAAACACAGCCAGGACAGATTTATGAGAAGAAAATCTCTTTAAGGAACTTAAAGATTTTCAGCTTGTTAATGTCATGGTCACACAAGTAAAATGCTTTGATGACTCAGAAAGCCTTTGATACAAATGATCTATTTCTTGAAGAATGATATGCATTTCTTAAGCTTTAGTATCTTCATTCAACAAGTTACATGTAGAAAATTGGTGGAGACTGTAGTAGAGACAAAACAAAATTAGTAACTAAATATTAAGTTTTGAGGTAGCTTTGGTAGGTAAAGGTCGTACATGGTTTATTTTTGCTCTCAAGTATCTTAAAATATGGATTGGGTTTTAGAAGAATAAAATATAACTAGAAGATAAGAACCTTAAGAAATATTATCAAAATAGTAAGAATTCAGAAAACTTCTGTGACTTTTTGAAGACTGAGTGGCTACTGAATTTGGAATTGAGATATAAAGTAGATGCTGCACCGTCAGAGAGCATCTGAACATACCACACTGGTTTATAAATGCCTAGCATTCTGACCCTTCTCATTTGGTTCCAGAAGGCAATTTAGTTATTACTGTTGTTCAGTAAAGATTTGGTTCTCTGAAAAATCTGTATAAGCTTTGTTGTCAACAGAATATCTTTACTTGATCACAGAATGAAATTTCTGGATTGTATGGAAACATAACTGAACAGTTAAGAAATTCTGATTTAAAACCCAAGCCAAGCCAAAAAGCCAAACAACAACAATGAATGAAACTCCATAATAATCCTTTAAATTATTATGGGTAAAAAGTTATAGTCTTCAGGTAAGCATAATGTGCGATCTGGTAATGTTCCAGGTGCTAGATAATTTGATGTAAGTCTATTTTAACACTATCATCATGGGAAAGGATATTCAAATCTTAATGTGATTTATTTAGGACAAACACATCACACAAATGTTTAGAGATTTAACATAGTTTGAAAATTTAGGTTTCATCATCGAATAATGGGTATTCATCAAGTATTTACCTGTGCAAAGAAATATGGACAAAACTGAATCTCTCATCTCCAGAAGCTTGGATTCTAATGGAAGATGGTACTGGAATACTGAAACAAGAGAAGACTTAATGACTGCTCTAATAGAGAGCTGCAGAAAGAGCTATAAGGCACACAGAAAGGAGATTAACTACAACTTGGTTGTGGGGTGGGGGTGGGGAATTAGGGAATGCTTCACGTAGGAGGTGGCATGTAAGTATTCTTGAAGGATGAATTGGATTTAAACAAGTGATGGTAGGTTTGATTGAGTAGAGGATTAAACATGGCAAATGAATTAAATAATGAAAATACAACGTAGGAACTGAAAGGGAGTGTGTGCTTGGAGTATAGAATCTAACTTTTGTTGATTTTCTTGCCACCCACAATAAAGTAACAGAATGTGATATAGAAGCTCTTCATATGATTAGGGCAACTGGCTCTTAAAAATTTCAATAAAGACACAGATTATTTTCCTAAAATTTAAAGACAATAGAGTCTGTAATATTTAAACTTTCAGTCCACAGTGTAACTATGTTGCAGCTTTTATAATAAACTGGGTGATTGTTACTGAGGTTTTTGAATGAAAGGCAACTTCTGATTTCAAAAGTTTTTCTTCACTTCTGTTTGACAAACAAGATTACATATTCACATTCCTCTATGTCACTTACATAAAAGCAACTATTCTTTACAATATAACCACAGTTCATGAAAAGATGCAAAAAGCAAACCTAATTTTATAAAGGGATAAGGTATGATGAAAAAACATTAGTAATTAGTGACTGGTAAGAAATTAATGTGTACCTTTGAGTAAAGTACAATTCTTCAAAGCAATAACACTGAAATGTTTTCTGCTAAATTATTATATAATTATTTCAAGTATACTTGAATTTTCTCCTCGAGAATTCTCTTTAGAACTGGCTTAGGAGTTAGAGAAGAATTTGGTCTCCTCCCTTTTAGTCATTTAGTTTTTTGATTCAAAACTATGTTCAGAAGCAAAATGAAGCTTAGAGATTTAAAACAGAAGTTTCCTTAGCAAGCCACTGTGTACATAGTCTATATGGGTCTGAGAGCATTCTTTGTGACTTTATCAGGAGGATCTCCCTAAGCAACAAAAAACATTGGCATGAAAGAAAGGGCCACATGAGATAAAGTATACATGACTGATGCATCTGGCAGTTTACACCTTTCAAATATTATGCAATTGGGATTCCATTATTTCAGCAAAGTTTCCAAGTTTTAAAACAGGTACACATTTGGAAGTTTCTGCTATATTAGGTGTAATTTTTTAAACAAGTCAGTTCTTAATTTAAGCTTTCCTAGGTGTGCCTTGGTTTATTCTTAATTTTTCATATAGGAAAGATACTTTTAATGGAACAATTGGGCTAGACAGGGAAGGGCTTCTAAGCTGCATAAAAATGTATAAATCATATAGTTTTAATTATAAAACCTGAAATGTTGATTGCTGCTGTTTTCTAAGTCTTGCCTTTTGGAGCCAGTGTTCAAAGTTCGTTAGCTAGAGCTTAACAACACAATGGCTGAAGGAATGGAGTTACCACACAAGTGTTTAAATTCCATGCTGGATCCCTAGCTACAACAGAGAAAGTTCAAACAACAAAAACAGAGTTGCAAGGTCTGAACTTGTGTGTCACACGGATACCTCTTACTCATCACCAAGCAGCTCTTATTCAGGGCAACCAGGCCCTCCCAAGCAACATGGTTAATTGAATACCGATTCTGAACCTTTTGGCTGCAGATAAACCAAAGTGGCACATGGCTCATAACTCAAACATTTCATTTCAGGCAGCTGTTAGTTTTCGTGCCCAGGCTAATTTGGATTATTCAATCATTTTATCATCCTTAATGAAAAACTGCTTGTAGTTACTGGTGGGGACAAAGAACTGCAATTATGGTTCTTGGAAGGTAAATTTATTATCTGCTCATTTTACTCACGTATACAAATGATACTAAATTCAAAGCATTTTATTAGCAGTACAATTCTCTGTGTATATAAATTGAATAACATTCACCCCTAGTGTTTCTTTCTATGATGGACTTAGCACCTCCTGCAATAAGCAACTAAAAATGTTGGACAGAAAATGACGAATATCTTCTCAAATACATCAATATGCTGGTATTCAGTAAGGGATATTTGGAGGCCCAAATTTAAGAAAAACTAGGAACCTCAGGGGTAAGTGAAGCACACAGGCAATTCTGAAAGCATTTTGCTTTATGATAAGGGTAAAGGTAAGCTTTGGTTTTCATGGCCTTCTAATGTAACAGGCAACAGAGGACACAGACCAAGACCCACCCAATTACACAAATCTTTAAGTTGGGCTATGAATGGAGGATGAAAGAATATTTCCCCTACAAATTTTGTAACCACAACTGAGCACTCATATAGGAGTTCAAACCAAATTGACATGATCTAAGTGTCCCAATAAAATTCAAATTAAGACTAAAAGTGACCCAAGGCCTATACATGCTTCCAAGTAATTGGCAGAAGGAAATGCAGAGACCATGGAGGAACCTACCTTTAAACCAGGTCTTGAAACATCCCTTAGAGAATAAAAATTTTAGGAAATATAAGCTCACATTAATGAATCACCAAACATCCAAAGAAATAAGGCAACATAAATATAGCAGGCAGAAATAATAGCAAAATCAGAACATAAATACTTGAGATATTAAAATTACCAGAAAATAGCCAGGTTTGGTGGCGCACACTGTAATCCAAGCGACTCAGGAGGCTGAGTCAGGAGTATCACGAGTTCAAAGCCAGCCTAAGCAACTTAGCGAGGCCCTGAGCAACTCAGTGAGACCCTGTCTCTAAATAAAATACAAAATAGGGCTGGGGATGTGGCTCAGTGGTGGAGTGCCCCTGGGTTCAATCCTAGGTTCCAAAAAATAAAAATAAAAAAATAAAAATAAATAAAATTATCAGAAAATAAGTATGTTTGAAATATATATGAAAATGTGAAAGGGATTAAAAATATAAAATAGAAATGAACACTATAAAAATGCATTTGAGACTGGATAGAGTATTACTTCCAGAAAGAAAAATTACAATAACAGAAATGAAAAACTTCCTGGATTTCTGCTTCCAGACAGAATAGAGCTCATGCCAAGAACAACTAGGAAAGCTGGAAAAACTACAACAAAACATTTGTTTAAAAGTATCAGAGGGGGGAGAAAGCAAACATAATGAAAAGGATTAAGATCCCATAAAGAAGAGAACAACACAGGTAAACTAATGATCTGTAGTTGCTTTTCCCCTGGAGAGATTTGCTGGTTCTGGGTGAATTTGAGAAAATTGATAATCTGCTACTAGGAACATAGAATCCATCAGAGTTTTTCACAATCTTGCAGAGCTCATGTGACCAAAGTGGAGAACCAAAAGGCCTGAAATGCATGCCTAGTTTCCCCTTTAAGAAATCTGGTAAATTCTGAGCTGTCCTAAGTGTGAGGTTAAAAAAAGTAAAAATGAGAATATCTAAACGGCCCCACTGAAGATATCACTTTTGTCATGGAGACCCCTAATATATTATGCTACCAGAAAAGAGGCAAATCAGAAATAATAAAACCTTACTCAAACTGCAACCCAGTTTCAAGTTCAGCACAGTACTTGACTGGGTTATGGCAATTGGCTTCTACTCAATCTTTTCAGCAGATTAGAGGATATATTCTCTCTAAAGGAAGACAAAATCATCTGGGGGTTCAGGATGTCTTACATTCAGCCAAAAATTAATAGGTATTCCAAGAGAAAAAACAGAAAATAGAAAAAGACTCACAGGTGATTCAACTATTAGAGTTAGAAGACTTGGATTTTAAAGTGACTCTGACTAGTATTTTCAAGAAAACAGAAGCAAATGGGGGAGAAAACAGGATTATAAAGATGAGTATTTCACCAGAGCAGTGGAATGTACAAAAATCAACAGGAAATTATATAATTGAAAAATAAATACAATCTAAAATTAAGAACTCCATAGATAGTTTCACAGCAGAAGACAGAAGTAAGGAAATAAAAGTCAGGAAGTTTAAAAACTTTTAAACTGATGCAAATAGAGTTAAAAAAAAATAACAGAAAGTACAGAGACGATGAAAGAGAAATGTGGGAAGACAGTGAAATGGTTAACAATGACATAATTAGAGTCTGAGGAGGAAAAAGATATTAAGAATTTCCTAAAAATGACAGAAGATATCAAGTCAGAGATTTAATAAGATCTCTGAATTCAAACAAGAAACATACAAAGCAATAAAACAAGGACAAAAACAAAGTAAATGAGTAACATATAAAAAACAATCAGGGAAAACAAAGGAGAAGAACAATAAGACTGGCAGCTAATTTCTCAACTGGGAGGAGGAAAGCTAGACATGAAAAGGAAGCAGGATCATGAGTTCAAAGCCAGCTTCAGCAATTTAGCGAGAACCTGTTTCAAAATAAAATAAAATAAGGGCTGGGGATGTAGCTCAGTAGTTAAGCACCCCAGGTTCAATCTCTGGTTCAAAAAATAAGGGGAATAATTTATTTTTATTTTTAGACTTTTGATTCATTTGAATCATTTTGATTCATTGTACACAAATGGGGTACAACTTTTTGTTTCTACGGTTATACACGATGTAGATTCACATCATTCCTGTAATCATACATGTACATAGGATAATGATGTCTGTCTCATTACACTATCTTTCATACCCCTGCCCCTTCCCCCTCTTATTTCCCTCTACAAAATCCAAAGTTCCTCTATTCTTTTCTTACCCCCACTCCCCACCCCCATTATGTATTATCATCCATTTATCAGAGAAAACATTCCGCCTTTGGTTTTGGGGGTTGGCTTTTTTCATTTAGCATGATATTCTCCAATTCCATCCATTTACCTGCAAATACCATAATTTTATTCTTCTTTATGGCTGAATAATATTCCATTGTGTATATGCACCAGTTTCTTTATCCATTCATCTATTGAAGGGCATCTATGTTGGTTCCGCAACCTAGCTATTGTGAATTGAGTTGCTATAAACACTAATGTGGCTGCATTACTGTGGTATGCTGATTTTAAGTCCTTTGGGAAAGAGGGATAATTTTAAGAGTTATAGGAGAACTTACATTTTTGACTATGATGGAGTAACAGGGACTACCACTTTAAAAGACTGAAAAACAAAACAACAAACAAAACCTCCAAATCAAACAAATAAAAAACAATGGTGAAAACATATTAAACAATGTAACAATGTTTGTGGGTTTTGGACAATAGGCAGCACAGAACAGTGACTCTTGAAAGAAGGGCACAAAGCTAGCCCTATAATTATTCCAGCTTATGGTTTGTAGAGTTTACAGGGCAGGGTGAAGGGAAGGAGAACTAAAATAGAGGACTGCACAGAGTGAGCAAGCTCTGAAGAGCTGCAGGGCATTTTCTGCATCTTCCTCTGAGTACTGATCAGCACATGTATGTAAACAAACTACCAAGGCCAAGGCAAAAACTACCAACAAGGAGTAGGCAGAACAGTGACTTAAATTCATACATGACTAGAAATAGTTTCTGGTGTGACCAGGTGGAGTAGAAATGTCTTACAATACATATGTAAGGTAGTGTATTCACAAAGGAATGGACTTCATTGTGGGGAAAAATCTGCTCTAGACTAATGGCTATTCTCATCTGTTTAACAAAGTTTGAATAGTTTTAAAAGTAACAAACTATATCCAAGTTAACATAACTGCATTGCTGAACAAAGCTCAAAACATTGTAAAGAAGTATAAATATATCCAACACTCAACAAGACAAATCCACAATGGCTGGCATCTGGCAAAAAGGAGGCATTCATATAAGAAATATAACGTATTGTACCAGAACAAAACTCAACAGAAACAGACTCAGATATTGATAGTATTAACAAACACAGACAATAAAAATCATTTTTTTGTGTTCTCAAAGATAAGTCAAAGCATAAACAAGGAGAAGCATGAAAGAAATTAGAAAGACCCAGTTCTAATTTTAGAGACAAGAAATACAATGTGTATAAAGAAAAAGGGCCTGGATGGGATTAACAACACACTAGACACTGCAAAAGAAAAGAGAATTAAGTCTGAAGACAAAGCAAAAGAAAGTATCCAGAATGAACACATAGGGGGAAAAAGAGAATGTCAAAAGAAAAAAAAAGGAATGAAATATGAATGATTTTTTTGTGGACAATTTTAAGTGGCTTAATATACAATGTGTTGTAGTTTCAGAGGGAGAGGAAAAAGAGCTGGATAAAAACATTTGAAAAATAATGGTTGAAATTTTTCTAACGAACCACAAACTCATAGATACATTAAAGTTCAACAAATCACAAGCACAGAAATATGCAGAAATCTATACCACAACACATTGTAATCAAATTAGTTAAAATAAGTGAAATAGGGAGAATCTTTAAAGCATCCAGAAGACATACTATTTACAAAGAACAATGAGAATGCTAACAGGAACAAAACCATCCAGAATACTAGAGCAACATTTTTAACAGCTGACAAAACAAAGTTCAGAAACCTAAAATTCTATATCTAGTAATTAAAAAAATTGAAGGCAGAAAAACATTTTCAGACATTCAAAAGCTGAACCAACAGTCCTACACTAGATTGGATGGTAAATACTTCAGGCAGATGGTAAATAACTGGTGGAAATTGAGATCTACACAAGGAAAAGAACACCGGAAATGATAGACATAGGTGAACATCTTAGTTTTAAAATTTCCTTAAAATAATTGACTCTTCAAAGTAAAAATAGTAAGAATGTGATCATTGTATACAGACACAGAAGTAAAATGTACCATAACAACATCATGAAGGCCTTGGTGAGACAACATGGTGAGACACAATTTGTGTTTACATGGTACCATGACAGTTTAGATATCACCAGTCTGTAGAATCTTTCCTGAAGACTCCTATTGTCCACCCTCATTTAGTCCTCTTTGTCATGTACCCTAAGCTTTAATTTCAAAGTTCACTACATAGAGAGTTACATAATTTGTTTGTATTTATCTCATTATGATTCAGTAATCAAATACAACAGAAGAAATGTTGTTATTTCAGCTTTTTTTTTTTTTTTTTTTTTTTTTCCCCCTGGTACTGGGGATTGAACCCAAGATTTCTTTACCAGGAGCTGGGGTTACAGGTGTGTGCCACTATACCCAGCAGGTTTCAGCTCTTGATTACAACAAACTTCCACACACATTCCAAAATGTTTAGAGGTGCTTTGCAATAGATTTGAACCAATCCATTATTTTTAAGTTAAAATAATTTGATCTCGCCCTTAAGTTCTTTCTAACCATATTTACCAAAGATAATATTTATAAAACTTTTTACCAAAATTTTATTTTATATTTAAATAATTTTTTAAGGTTCTTAAGGTACCTAATAAATTCACTCATGTTGACTTTTATCTTTAATAAGGAAGTTACACACAGTTCGATATGAAACTTAATCTGCAATAATATTTTATAGTGTATATCTAGTACAGTGTCTTCAGGACTGTACACTTACAAATCTAGAATGGAGGAACTCTGGATTATGTAGAGGGAAATAAGAGGGAGGAGGGGCTGTGGTATGAAAGATGATAAAATGAGACAGATATTATTACCCTATGTACATGTATGATTACACAAATGGTATGAATCTACATCGTGTACAACCATAGAAAAGAAAAGTTGTATCCTATTTGTGTACAATGAATCAAAATGCATTCTGTAAAAATAAAAAAATATAAAATAAAAAATTAAAAAAGATCAGTCTATAAAAATTGCAATGAAATGTAGGACTTGCAATAGGGGATTTTATGTGAAATAAAAAGTAAATACATATTTTAGATATGAGTGTACATTAAAATACATCTTTGTTAATCATCATACAGTCAAGAAACTGGTGGTTTTCAAAGTTCTAGTACACTCCAAAATTATACTTATAAAATAAATTTAAAAGTAGGCATATTAATACTTCTGCAAAAAAGATGAATAGCATACCACATTCTAATGGTTCTCAAAAATACACTTATCATTGCTAAATTCTACTATGAAGTCCTACATCAAAAAGGTAATAACTTTAACCTTACTTACATTAAAGTACATAACAAAAAAGAAAAGAAACCATTTCAAAAAGGTTATGATAGTAAAAGGATTACAAAAAGTTTGGTAACTGGAGATGCTATTCTGAAACGTATGCTACTAGTTGAAATGTGCAAGCTCCAACTTAACAAATGTTTAAAATATTTGAGTTTTTAAAACAGTGCCAAAATAAACCACAGCTTTTCTAGAGATGACATATTTAGCTAAGCATGAGCAATATAAACCTTTCAACCATTTCATATATTTGTTTAAAAGCCTCAGTAACCACGTGCATTTCCAATAAAACACGAACAAAATGCTGAAATCACTGGAGCTCAACAGTTGACTTTATAAATCAATATTTTAAAAAAGGCCAATGTGATTTTGTGTCTGTGTGGGTATGTCTGTATATATGAATAGATATATGAACTGTATATAGTAGGAACCAAGAACAATAATATCTGTGAAAATCTGACTTCCTCATAGCCATATGGGAGAAGACGAAATGTGTCATGGCTATTTTATCATATTATGTCTTATTAATTATGACTATTAACTTTAAAAAATAATTATGATCTTTAAAAATATTTCATATAAATTATTTTTCTATGTGACACTACCATAAAACTACGAATCTTCAATTTTTTTGTGAAATAAACTAATTATATCAGTAAGTGATGTGATTACAAAAAGATCTAATTTTTTTTTTTTTTGGTACTGGGGATTGAACCTGAGGCATCATGCATGCTAAGTCTGTGTTCTGCCATTGAGCTAAATCCCCAGCCCTCTTCAGTTTAATTACATAAGAAAATATACAAAGGATCAATTTTATCACTGAAAATAATATAGAATATTTCTTCTATAAAGTATTTAAACTGTCTTAGCTACCTTTAAACATAATGGCTTGTTTATAAAAGTAGAATTAAAATATTCACATCAATGATTAATAATTTTGCTACAACTGTCTATTCATTTCTTCTAACCAATAACTTTGCTGTAGGTTTTATCTCTAATAGTTGCCCTAGGATGTAGAGCAAGCCTTGAAGTTTAGATCACTGTATAAAAAAAATGGTGGCATGAGACAGACATCATTACCCTATGTACATGTATGATTACATGAATGGTAATGAAATGAAGCCACAGAAATGAAAAGTTGTACCTCATTCATGTACAATGAATCAAAATGTCTGTCAAAATTTAAAAAAATAAATTAATTAATAAAAAAAATACCCTACAGTGTTACGATTTGCCATCAGGCCAAACTGAAAATAGTCCAAAGCACCTCAAGGTTATATTTCAGAGAAGCCTGAGGCACAGCATGCTGCTACTATCATATGATGCTATCTATGCATACAGTTCACATTATTGTACTTCATGGAAAGAAATGTGTACAGTCTTTAGATGGTTAGGGAATTCATATGTAAGTGTATAAAATAAATGGCACAATAATAACAAAAATTAAAAGAGTTAAAGTCTTTACTACATTTTTTTTTGAACAGAAAGGCATGAAGACCTATAGTTGCATGGAGTGTAGTTTCAAGTCCTTAGTTCTAGTCCTAGCTAAGTTCCAAGATACTCTGAGTCTGTTTCCTCATCTACATAGAATTTTATAACAACAACAACACTAACACTATAGCCCTTGTAATTATTTATTATATAGTTGATATAAATAATTTATTATTATATGGTTGTTGATAGGATCACATAAAAACAAAGATGTGAAAGGACTTTGTAAATCATCAAGTGTTACAAATGTTAGCATTTTTTTCTGCCTTTCCTTGGACTACTTATTTTTTACAAGAAGTGAATTCTCATGTTATTATAGGAATTATACTTGATGTTAAAGCAAACTCACAGAAACATTTCTGAGCAGAGTGGAACACTTCTGAAGTTGTACTAGGACTGAATATGTAGCTAACTGATTTTGAGTAAGGCTTTTTTTCACACAAAACAAAAAAGACTATTTGAAATATTGTGTTGGTTGACAGTTTTAACTATAAGAAATCAATTAAGACAATATTTGGCTGTAATATTTGCATTTGCTAATTTTGCAGATAACTCATTTTCAAAGGAATGGAACTCATTTTCAAGGGAATGGGTTATTTTGGGAGACTACTCTGATGAACAAAAGTGGATATTAGAATTGTTTTGTAAAGGTCACTTTATAACCATATTCTATAAAACTTCACAATATTGATTATAGGAATTGGTTGCTCTAATCTGATCATTTAGGTATAGGAGGAGATGTTTTGAAATTTTAAGATATCATGATATGGCACTTCATGTACTTTAAAATCCTAAAGTAACCCAAGAAAACTTAGTTTGTTCTTCAAAATTCAAGTTTACTTGTGATTTATTTTAAGAGGGTTCAGGAATGGACTATTTTGTGACAAGAACTGTTTCTCTACTTACCTGCATCTCTTGGATGATTTAAAGAGTACTGTTTCTTCAAACAAGGAGTTTTTAGGGGTTTAAATTAGAGCCCAGAGACAAGACTCCATGTATGACTAAAGTATGATCCATTTCTCAGTTTATATAGTGACTAGTCTATGAGAGGCTATGATTCTCTTTAGAACTACAGAACAAATCCAGTTAGTTTATTTTTAACCCCTGTTGTGCCTTATTTTCTAATTCTCATCATTTAAAAATAATTAAGAGCAGGCAACATGAATAAATTCCAAATTTTAATGCAATGGGATGATTCTGTCAGTTAATTCAATAGATACACATTTAATAAGGAAGGAAGGGGGCATATTTAGCATTATGATTCTTTTGTCACCTATGACAAGCACCTTAAAATTTCCTGCAAAGCAAATGAAAAAATGGATAATCTCTAATGGCATCTTAAAGAACAATACAATACATTGTCCTGAATACACTTATCCTGAAAATAGGCAATAGCTAGTTTATCCTAAAATAGGATAGTAGCTAGTTTAGCTCAATCTTAAAGATGAATTAAAAATGTATGTAAATCTACATTTGTCTACAAACCACTAATTCAATCTGTTTGCTTATTTCACCTTGCTCCTGGCATAGTCATTTCCTATTGGCCTCTCATCTTTTCAGTCTAAAATAATGACAAATTTTTGTATAGCCAAAAATTTTAAAATTTCAGTTTTATTCATGATGTCATATGATTAGAAGGGATGGCTATGCTTTAAATTTTAGGTTACCTTTTAAATGTTAATTAAGTTAATTGTTACCTCTTAAATGAAATAAAGGCAACCTGAACCAAAATACAAGTTTACTTTTGTCTAAGTCCTAATATTTGCACATTATAATTTTATGGTATATTACATACTGAATTCCCCTCCTTCACAACAAAAATTCAAACAATCTTAAAAAAGATAATCAATATGAGTACTTAATAGATTTGATGGCTTCTTGCCTTTTCAGATAGAGACATGCTGGCACATGCTAATCTTCAAACCAAAAGTATCCCAGACCATTAGACAGAAACTTGGCAATTTCTGCAGCTTAAGTGGAACTTAATTATCCAGACTTAACATTAAAAATATTGACAATATGAATTTGTAAGTACACATAAAAATCTTCTCTTTCTATTCAATATAGTTTGTATTATCTTTAGTGAAACAAAAATCATGTACTGAAAAATGTGATTTTAATGTACCAAACTCTCATTAAAGCAAATTATACATTTAATTTGTGGCATCCATTTGTAATATTCTTTAATACTAACAAAGATTACATATGTACACTAAAGGAATATTACAAACTCTCATGTCTGAATATCCTTCATCAGTTATGAAATATACTCTATATTGGAAAATGCATTTATTTGAAGTTTTGACCTAACACAGTGGATTAAGGCTTAGACAATATTTACTTTGCTGTACTTTGATTCAGAGAGGGCCATATGTGAAGATATGATCCTGACCAACTTTACCATGTTTCTATAGTGATCTCTCAGTAAAAAGATTTATATTAAAGATGTTGAGATATAAAATAGTTACAAAATAAGCTGCAGCCTTATAGCTACCCATTGGTAAAAGTCTGTAGTTTAATATATTTGGATAAATAACTCAAGTCAGCAGCAAAGTGGTTAAACATTTGTGATTTGATTTTATCTCAGCTTGGAATGTGGTTGGAGTGTCCCACTTCTAACAACTGTTTGCTAAGTTAAGGCTTTTAGTGTTTACACAGTGTTGAATGAAGCAGCCTGGTCACCAGATGTGATCGCTTCCCCCAGACTGTCGTTTTTTTCAGTCAGATCACTGTCCTCACGGTCCCTGTTCCAACCTTCTTCCTCAGGACGTCCACCAGCCTTTCTAACCTAAGATGGGGGCAGGGGAAACAGGAGGGAGAAAAGAAGAAAACAAAAAGTACAATTATTATCAGGAATGTTTTGGCTGAAAAACAACAGTATTTGCCTGTGACCAAGCAGTCCTGGCAGTCATGTTAAGAAACAAAGCATTATTGTAAATGAGAGGCACTCTTGCAGAGTGCCAAGGATTTGGGGTTAAAAAAGCAGCAAAAACACAAACTTTAACTCAGACCCTCAGATTATGCCAGTATTACATACCACAAAATATACAAGATATTCATTTCAATACATTTGGCTACTTGCACTAAGGTCAGGAATGAATCATTTATTATGCAATGATAGGATGGCATATTAAGTGTAGAACCAGTTTCAAACTGATTTTTACCTAAGAGAAACATGGATATCTTTTCTTTTCTCTTTCTTTTGGTGATGCTGGGGATAGAAACTGGCAGGCTAAGCAGGTACTCTATCACTGAACTACATTCCCATTCTCAGAAACATATTTCAATACTAGAAATACTAGTAAGCTTATACCTGTAACTTAGCTAAATAAGCAACACATTAGTTGGCATGCTGTATGATTTTTTTTTTTTTGAACCCAGGGTCTCACACGTGCTAGATAATGTCTCTTCCACTGAGTTATACCACCCTGGACCTACTATACAATTCTTATGCATTGAGTTTCTTTCTTTACCCTAGAGTCAGTTAATGAAAATATAGATAGGAAGTAGGTAGGTAGGTGGGAAAAATTTCATGTCCCAAAATATATACAAATGATTTGACACTAGTACAACTGGATTTTCTGTACTACATTTAAAAAAAAGTTTCTATTCCTGAGTAATAAATCTAAGAATTACCTAGTTTTGAGTCAAAGAAGTATGATTCTTTTAGTTGATTAAAATCTACCAATAAAACTGAAGATAGAGTCAAAAGTTCAGAAGTCCATTCTGCAGTACCCTTAGGCTACTCTGAGTAGATCACATTCATGTGAATCAGTAAGAGTTTTGCTTAAAAAAGATGATGGAAGCCGACCATTAACTGGTTTTCTTATTTTATTTTCTTACTGGAAGCATAAAACCTCAACCAAGAATCTCGCTTGATGTTACACACAAGTAATCTTCCTTATAAGTGTAAATCATGGCCAGAATTTTTCATATACACAATCTCCCCTCCTCAAAGGTTGGTGAGAGACATAGTCTAGTCTGCTCCACAGTTTGCCTCATTTATATGGATCCATGCATGAGGGTCCTTTGCAAATAAACACAGTACAGAGCTAGACACTAAAGGAATGAGGGTATTCTTGGTGTCAAACATACTTGTTTAGACTATTTGAGACTTTCAGTAAGGAACGAACAAGTCAACTCAGAAAACCAGTTCAAGTTTATTAGACAATTCTGCATACAGCAAGAATTCTGTTACCAGAAAATAGGAATATTTCAGTGCATCAAAATCTTTGCCTTAAGATATAAAGTAATTATGTTAGAGTAAAATATAAATCTTGCCTAAGTTTATTACTATAGATTTCCCAACTATAAATTATACATAAATATTGTATATCTACTAAAACAGTCTAGGGGTATAACTAGAAGATTCATGGAAAAATTCACTGCCTTCATAGATTAGTCTATATTAGTTGGACTTTCCCTAGTGGCAAAAACTAGTGCTACCTGCTATCTTATACACTCTGAATATTATGATTCATGGGACTACAATGAATCCTTTTAGGCAAAGTTATATTAACTTAAGTTGTGGAGGAGGCAGATGGAAATTTTAGCATAAATCACAAAACTATGCTAGTTAGCTTACTGCTAAACTCTGACAGTACCTTGAATGAACTGTTAACTCAGGGTCCCAGTACAAATCTTGACAAGCTATTAATAACATTTCTTTGTGTAAGAGTCAGAAAATATTGCTTTCAAGTTGGTTAAATACATCCCATCCTCAAAATATCACTCAGGCTACTAACTAGCCAAAAAAACACTTCCTCATTATATAAAAGTTCTCTTTTGTGAGTATTATTACTACAAATTCAGAATCATTGGAATATCAAATTACTGAGATGAATCTGTGTTGTGCTTCTTTTGGCTTCTTCATAGATAGGCTTGTCCTTCATTTCCTTTTTATACATTAGAGCATTTTTCCATTTAGAAGTCTTATATCTCTCTAAGATAGGAAGTCAGGAGGACTCGGGAGGCTGAGGAAGGAGGATTGCAAGTTCAAAGCCAGCCTCAGCAACTCAACGAGCCCCAAAGCAACTCAGTGAGACCCTGTCTCTAAATAAAATACAAAATAGGGCTGGGGATGTGGCTCAGTGGCCAAGTGCCCCTGAGTTGAATCCCTGGTTCCAAAAAAAAAAAAAAAAAAAAAAAAAAGAAGTCAGGAGGAAATACTTAAATATCATTCTTTGTAATGTCTCCACTGTACTTCAACAATTACTAGATCAACCACATTCTCAGTTTATCCAGGTTGAACTGATTTATGAAAATTTGATCTCAGAAATGAGAAAAATGTCAATTACTTAGTTTTGCAAAAAGCTTACTGACTTCTGAAATACAATAAAGCACCTATTCCTTCCTGTAAGGAATGGAATACACCTGGCAAACAGAAGCTGTGCCAACAGGAAGGTAGGTGTGTGTGTCTGCTGAAGCACCTTGCAAGATTTGCCTGTAGGCTATTCTCTACTGTCCAACTCAACAATATCTTTAAGAAAATACTATAATTCACTAAAATTCTACTGAATGATCTCTTCCAAAGAGGTTCATGAAATAGAAAAAAAGGCTGGAGCTAGGGCTAGAAGAACAAGCTTTGGTACAATTGAATAAGAGTAAGAGAATTCTTATTGGCTAGACAATTTTCTCTCCAGAAAAAGCATTCCTATTATTTAGGTGATGAAGTTACTCTATCAAACATGTTTAGCTTTTTAAAATCCTTCTTCAGTAGAAAGAACCAGAGAAATCCAAATGAGATCGATAATAATCATCCTTCCAGCAGAAAAGGCAAAACCACTAAAATACTCTACCTCAGGGTTGTCATTAGTATCAAAGATCTCGCTCTCTTTCAATTATGGCAGAAGGATGAGAAGACTTTAAATGTGATTTTTTTTTCTTTTACCACTATGGTCTTCTTAATGTTGATGAACTTTATCAGTCTTCCATATGTATTTTCATGCATGCCTCGAGAGATATTTGCTCCTTTGATGCTATTTAAATGCTCATGACTTCCAAATCCAGATCCCCATATTCCAAAGTTCTCTTGAGTTTCAGACTCACATATGCAACTGTTTTCAATATATCTCCTCTTGTTAATACCACAGGCCTATGACACTCAGCATTATCCAAACCAAAACTTAATATTTTACCTCCCATGCATATTTCTGTATTTCTTATCTTGATTACTGTGATCATTCATTCATTCGACCTTTAAACTGGAAAAAATTTAGAAAAACTTGGTATATTTTTTCCCCTCATTTCAACTTGAAGTTATGAAAGCTCTCTGAATAAAGAATGAAAACATTCCTGTTCATCTAGAAATATCATTTGCATTTTATGTATTTTTTTGTTTGTGACCTGGAGATTGAACCTAGAGTGCTAGGCAAGCACTCTATGTGCTAGGCAAGCACTCTGCTACTGAATTATACCCCCAGAACTCATGTGTAGTACTTTACAAAGGTTACACTGCAAAGAATGTATAGATGGGATGGAAGTCTGCCTTAGCCTATAGGTAAGAAGGCCAGATAGCTCCTTATTAAAAAAATCCTGGGGCACAACAATGTGAATGTACTTAGTGCCACTGAACACTTTAGTTAAAATGGTAAATTTTATGTTATGAATATTTTACCACAAAAAATTATAGACTTGAAGGTCTGAATTAGAGCAGAGCAGAAATGTGAATGGGAAGAAGGGGATAAAAGATATGTAGCCTAGAGGATTAAAAAGAGAGGAAGACTGACTTCCAGGTTGTTGGTCTTAGTGGCTAGGTAATTAGTGATACCCTAACCAAGGCAATGGAGAGGAAAAGCAGATTTCTGCTGGGGGGAACATGTGTGAGAGGATGAGTTCATTCTGATACTAACATTTTAAGTATTGATGAAACATGTAAGTGAGGATGTTAAATAGGTGCTTGGATATAAGAGTTCAGTTAAAGGGAGAATTTTATGTAGATTTCAGCTGAGTCAACAAGTGTTTATTGGGTAATTCTTACATGTTCTAAGCTTAAAGAACAGGTCATGGTTCTTGCTTATAAGGATCAGCAAGGTGGGAAAGTAGATCTTCATATGGTTAACTCTGATACATTATTGGTAAATGCTGTAATAAAAGAATAAACACAGGTATTAAATGAAACCTAGCTTGGGTATGAAAGGAGAGTACAGGTCTGTAAAGGCTTCCTGATAATAACTGGTAAGTTTTAAGGGAAGAGAAGGAAATTATCACCTCAAAAATGGTGGAATGGAGACAGGGCAAGGATGGGTGTTTCAGGCAGAGAAAATAATGTGTAAAAGTATAGATGTGGGAAAAATTTGATGTGTATCAAGCACAACCAATGGTTTCTCAGGATGGTGAAATTAGAGGTGCAAGATGGCAGGAAAGTAAGGCCAGATGGGTAGGTCAAGACTAGGTCTTATTTAGCTCATAATTAAAACCATGAGAATGGAAATGTTTAGAGAGGGATATAAAAAAGGACAAGAGAGTGAAAGAGGACAGAACCAAAATGAATCAAATATATAAGAGAAAGAAACTGGGGAAAGAATTGGAGAAAGAATAGTCAGAGAAGTAAAAGCTGGACAAAGAGTAGTAGGACAGAATTGAGAGATGAGAACGTCAAGAAGGGAATGATCAATAAGGTTAAATGGGTGCTTAAATAAGATCAAAGTGAAAAATACCTATTTGATTAGACAGGAAAGTATAAGCTTTTTTCAGTGCAATTTTGATGATTCAATAGAAGTGGGATGAAGCATGAATGGAATGTGAAAATGGAAAGGTGAAGGACAGATAGACCTTTTTATAGGAGCTTGGCTAGAAAGTAAAGAGGATTACAGTTATAGGAAATGTTTAGTTAAGGGAATTTTTTTAAAAAAGAAGATATGAATATAGTTATGAATTATGGAAAAGAAGGCTATGGAAAGATACTACATTATAAGGGAGAGAGATGGTACTTTTTAAAGTAAGGTCTCAGAGGACAGAGTCAGAGCCATGATTTGTAGGATAAACCTTTAAAATATGACAGGAAGACTTTTCCTCAGAGACCAAAAGGAAAAAGGTGGGATGAATATAGTTGTGGATAATTTTGTAGGTGTGAAGGAAGGAAGGCCTTCTAGATTCCATTTTCACTATGGAGTAGGAGACAGATCTCTGCTGAAAGTTTAGGGTGAGGAAGAAAGTGAAAGAGAACAGTGAGGGCTTGGTAAGAAGAAAGAGAGGTATCAGGCTATGTAAGAGGACTGTTAGGTGGTACTGACAGCCCACCTACAGCTAGAGACGGTCTTTTACAGAAGACATTGATCATCATAGTAGTATAACTTTATTTCCCCATCAGCTCTTTATATTGGGGGGTAGAAATGGAGAGGGAAAATTACAGAAGAAATTCAGTTTATGACTTATATGATAAGTGGGTTGAGAAAGATAAGGGTATAAAGGGACTGAGAATAATGGGGAGAAAGAAATGAAACCTAGATTACAGATTGTGTAAAGAAGAAAGCAAGTCTAGAAAAGACTGTTAGTCTAGGGGAAAAAATGGAGGGAGCAATTGGCTGGATGTTTTAATCTGTGTTGAGGCTAAAAAGCAAGAGTATTTGGGATAGATTGTGATTATTATCATATAGACAATTTGGGTCTTAGGATTTCAGATGCAGAAAAATTGTGGGTGATGACAAGATTGAGAGGGTGCAGCTTAAGTGGAGAAGAGATAAAGGTCATTAACATTCAGGAGGCAAAACAACAACACAGATTGTTGATATTGATAGTGAAGTTTCTTAGCATGAATGCAGAAGTTGTGGTTGAGACACTGAATATTGAAGACATTGAATCAGGTGCCTGAGACTGACATTAAATGAATGGCATTGACCAGGAGATCAGTAGAAATCATTAAAGAAGAGGGATAGGGAGCAATCAGACTAGATGATGTGAGCCTTAATGAAGGAAGTATTTTTACATGGATGAAGATATGGAGGTATAACAGGGAGCCAGAAGAGCTATACTTCTTATTATACAGGGTATGGGAGAAAGACTAGTATGTAGTGGGTGGCTGATGAAGAAATGTTCTTGGTCAATTCAAGTTTCAGGCAGAACTGAATATGATGCATTCAGTGCGGAAGTTGTGGATAAACAAGTGGTAATAACAATGGAAAGAAGGTTCTAGAAGGAAGATGGAAAAGAACTAAGAATAGAGCAAAAAAGGAGAAGGAGAGAAGACTGGGAGAGGAGAAGCAAAGAACCGTGTGAGGGAACAGGTAAATTGATGGGGCTTACTCACTCTCCCATGCAGAGGTTGTGACTAATGAAATACAAAACTTTCTCAGTTTTAGCCATAACTGAAAGACATAAATACAGACTAAGATATGCAGATTCACATAAAAAGTGCAAATACATATATTTATGTATAAAGACATCTCATGTAAATGTGAACATATACGCTCATAAAAGCACACATAAGAAAAAAGGAAATATCAAAGGAGAAAATAATGAAATTGGGAAGGAAAAGAAAAAAGGAAGACTTCACATTTGAAACAGACATGGAGAAGGTGGTAAGTGAAAAGGTGACGGTAGAAATAGATGGGAGAGTGGGTTGAAAAGTCATGGTGAATAAAGTAGAAACAAAAATTGTAGAAAATGAAAAGAATATGGAGTTGAATATTAATTAGCTACACAGAAAATTATCCCTTCTTTTAAAAGAAAATTTGTCTCCTTTGCTCTTCCACTATCTGGAAGATAAATCATTACCTCACTGACTTCCTATATAAGGGACTTTAAAAATGCTGAAGGAGTTGCCATAATTTTTCTGTTTTTTTTTTTTTCTAGAAGGATGCTTCTAATCTTCAAATGGCTTTGTATATTAAAGTTAACAGAGTGCTTACCATTATTTGCTGTTCTTTGTACATCTCTCTAGCTTGCCAAATCTTTAAAATATTGAGTCCTATGAAGTAATCTAGTCTGGTCATTACCAAGGTAAGCAGAACGTATCTCTCTCTTGATCAGGACATTTACTTCTACCTTGATGATGCCATGTTTCACCACTGGCTTACACTGAGCTTTGGGCAAATGATTCACCCAATAACACTCCAGCCTGCTTTGTCTACAAAGCCAAGTCAAGACTCTTTTTGTCATATATAATTACTAGTTCAATTATTTATTGCTGTGTAATAAACCACCTACAAGTTAGTGGCTTGAAACAATAACTACTTTATTTAGTTGTGTCAATCTGGTCTTGGTTCAGCTGGGCAGCTCATCTGCTAGCCTTGCCTGGAATCATTCAAGCAGCTGTAGTCAATTAGGGCTAGGCGGCATATGCCTCACAGTTATTCCTGATTGCTTGTAGGACTTTCTCTTCATGTGGTACCTTATTCTCAAGTAAATGAGCCCAGATTTACTAACATGGTGAGCAGAAGTACGTAATACCTGGAATCAGTGAGGCCCTTAAGGCCTTGTTTAGAAGTTGTAAAACATCACTAATTTATTTTGTTGGTCAAAGTAAATCACAGCCTGCCTAGATTCAAATGATGGGGAAACAAATTCTTTCTTCCTCTTAACAGGAGCAGCTGCCAAAAAAATTTGTGACCAAGTTTGATTCCACTCTGGTAATGATCTTAAATGTTAGACTTTACTCTTTTCCCTGTTAGAGCTAGTTGGTAAATCTAACTTATTTTCTTAGCACCTATTATCTCTTGGCATCCTGAAATTGTCTAACACTTCTTGTACTTTTGATAAGACCACTGTTCTTCCTTTTAACATAGAAAATGGGAAAAATGTTGAACAGGAAAAACCAAGTATAAGGAGGAAAACTCTTAGAGCTAACTCTATAGAATATAATATGTACAAATATTCAATTAGCTATAACTTCTCTGAACGGTGCAATAATTTTTGGTCTTGTTTACAAAAATACTTTGAGACCATTTGTCAAATTACTGCAGAAATCAAGGTAGAGTTGTATTATTCCTCTTTACCAACTAGCTATAGAAGTTGATTCCTGAGATGTAGCTAGACCCATTATATAGTAACTAAAAATTGGCTTGGCTGCCACAGCATATTAAGTCCTTAGTGAGCAGATTAGTGAGTGACTAGGAGGGTCTAGCTAAAGTAACTGGACAGTATGCAGGATGCAATCCTGAGTCACTGGTAATTATTTGAATTAGAATACCTAATGGGTTTAATGTGAGCTTTTACAGATATCCAAAAACATATAATCATACAGTTCTATGATCTGTGACATGGAGCAAGAGTTTCTGAGCTGTGAAGGTACTTGACAAATGTCTTGTTAGTAGGTCATTGCTTACTGAAGTTGATATTATGCCTATTATGACTCACAGTACATAGCACTTACTTTAATTTTAATGACTAATGTATCTTCAACATTCAAGATAAATTCACTTCAAAACTTCGAATATATTTGAAGACTCAAAAACATTCACTTCAAAACTGGTTTTGACTTTATTTAAAAATCAAATAATAAATTTTAAAATATTACAATATTTTGGGGGGGTACTGGGGACTCAACTTAGGGGCACTCAACCACTGAGCCACACTTCCAGCCATATTTTGTATTTTATTTAGACACAGGGTCTCACTGAATTGCTCAGAGCCTCACTTTTGCTGAGGATGGCTTTGAACTTGCGATCCTCCTGCCTCAGCCTCCTGAGCCACTGGGATTACAGGTGTGCACCACCTTGCCTGGCTAAAAATATTACCATTTGACAATACTATGATGACATTGTGATTATTGTGATTTTGCCTTACCAAAAGAGACAGTTTTACTATTACATGGAAAAGGAGTTACAAAGTGATCGTGTTTTATGAAATTTTAAGCCTAAAATATTTTTGTATCTGTTAACAATCTCAGTGCTTTTTATTTTTGTGGTTTTGGGGATCAAACACAGGGCCTTGTGTACATAAGGCAAGCACTCTACCATTGTGCTATATCTTCAGCCCTTTTTAGAATTTTTATTTTGAGACAGGGTCTTGCTAAGTTGCTACACTGGCTTAAACTTGGATTCCTCCTCTTCAGTCTCCCAGTGGCTGGGATTACAGGTGTGTGCAACCATGCCTGGCCACTGTAATAATGGGTTGTGTTAATTTCAACAGAGACATAATTTATTTATCTAGAATTAAACATTATAGCAAAAATAGTTAAGATGAAATTTCAATAGTAATTATACTAGGAAAAGCGAGAAAATTGATACTAGGAGGAATGCAGAAAGGCCAATTTACCAAAGGAAAAAGAGTGTACAAGGCAATTAAGTACTATGTAAATTCATGTCAAAATATTTTTAAAAGGACATTACAAATATTTTATTGTAAGTAGATAATAAAAAGAGGCCCTAGATGAATACCACTTTAGTTTTATCCCAAACAAATTGGAAAACTATTTGTTTAATTCTTGGACAATATTACCAATGTAAATAAATGGCTAGGGAAAAGTTTTTAGATCTGCCTTGACAAAAGACTACATTAAAAATCTTAGCCTAGTTAATGTGTCATTGAAAGTTTACATGGGTATGCTATAACAGAATAAAGCCGCCTTCTCTGTGTTAATCCTCATATCAAGATCTTTGAGATTAAGTAGAAACTAAAGAATGCATTTAAAAAAAGGTCCTCTTACTACCTACTTGATTCACTATGTTCAGGCCTCTTCAATATCTTATTAATGTCATGGGACATGAAAATTTTTATCAGTACTATAATGCTGGAAAATTTGGAGTGAGCCTATGTATGTTGAAGCAGAGTATATGCCTGTGTTTTGTATACAAAGCCAACCTTCAGCAGAAGCATTGTATTCTCAGCTCTAGTTTTTGACCTAAAAATGATGAGTTCCAAATCAATACTGTAAATAAATAAACATGTTTTTCACATGTTTCCACTATCCCAAACACAAGATAATACTCAGGAAGTAAAGTGCATAAAATTATCATGGTTCTCAAAATGATTTTGGCTCATGTCTTCTCTACACCTCTTTATCAAATGGTGAAAGTAACTTTTATTTAGGCTAGTCATGGTGCAGAACTGAAAATGGAAAGGTTTTTTATTTCTCAGAGTGAAGCCTAAAAGAATTTATAATGATAATGATTAAAATGGAATTCCAACAGTATTAAGCATTAAAGAATGAAACTATAAAACATTATAAAGAATTATAAAACATTAAAAGCATTATAAAACATTATAAAGCATTAGAGAATGAGAGAGATAAACTATAAAATAGACATTACCAATGACACATTTCTTCTTCACATTGAGAAATCTAGTTTCCTCTTATTCTCCTCTCAATAATCCTTAACACGTGCCCTAACTTTTTGACAATGTTATTCAGAAAACAAAAAGTGCATCTGCATATTTTTATTTTATTTAACTCAAATCTGTGACTCTGATGGAGGAATTTTCAAGTGTCAGTGATAGATATCGATATATATATATATACTATATATGTGTATATATATATATTTTGGGATTGGCATTTTCTCTTAAACGTGACTATCATCTCTGTCTCCATATTGGATTGTCACTACTTGTCATCAACTTACATTACTGATCGTATCTAACATGTATTGAAAAAAGAAGAGAAAAATACCCAGAAAAATTGGGAAATAAAGCCATTTACTTTTAAAGCATCACTACTACTTAATAATTAGTATGTTGATTTCTACCATAACTTGCAGATTAATCAAATCTAATTCAATCCTTTGCCCCAATTAATTTTACTATATAAAAATATCTATAATTATTGGAATGAAGTATAAAAAGAAACAATATAGGTAGATTAATTTAGCTCCTCATATATAATTACATAAATGATTATCATTCATTCATCCAGAAATACTTAAGCATTCATTCTGGGAAAGGCACCATTTAAAGAGTTGTTCTGTATAGGTGTGTAGGGGTGTCTATTGTAGATACATTTCATATGAAGTCTTTTTACTGAAACAAAATTGTAAATATAGACCATGGGGAGGGGTTCTTAGCCACACTGAGTTATGAAATAGTAAGATTCATAGAATTCCTTTTTCAAGTGGTTCTAAGATTTTAAATACTGTGGACAAGAGAGTGAGAAAACAGGAAAATAGAATGTGGGAATAAGCTGTATTCAGACCTCCCAATTTCTAGATCATTTTATTTGTCATGCTTTATTTAGAATCACTTTTAGGTTTATATTAACACTAAGAAATTGCTTCACACCTTGAAATTGAGCAAGAAATACAGATATGTTTTTCAGATTAAATAGAACATAGAGAAGTCTTAGTACACGTATATTCAACAATACAGATTAGATATATGACATTCCTTATTCAATGTCACTAAGACCCAAAGTAGACAAGGCACAGAAAGGTTACTTGTATTTTATACACAGTCTAATATTTACTTTTTTAGGTAAACCTGAAAGAAAGAGGCTCAGTAATCAATTATAATATCAATCAGTATTTGGATGAATAATAAGATAATATCAGACATAAAACAATAATAATTTGTAAAACTGCATTCTTTTGTTTTATCCCATTTAAAAATTAGGACATGAAGAAGAATTAAAGCTACATTTCCTTCTTTGCAGTTATCTCTAAGGTAGTTTTATTTCAAGTCTTATATTTAAAAATAGTAACTTCTTGTAATTTTACCCAGAGTTTAATTAATGTTTTGTATCTGTACACGTATATTTTTTCGCAGTACAAGGGACTGAATCCAATGGTGCTCTACCAGTAAGCTACATCCTAGCTTTTTTTTTTTAATCTTTTTTTTGAGACAGGGTCTTGCTAAATTTCCCAGGTTGGGTGTGAACTTGTGATCTTCCTGCCTCAGCCTTCCAAGTAGCTGGGATTACAGGAGTGCACCACCATGCCTGGCTGTATTTAGTACTTCATAAATGAGATGTCTAGATTGTCTACTGGATTCCAATTAGTCCTTGGCAGCAGCAATGCATGGATGATACCATTATGAAAGTATTAACAGAAGACAACAGAGGTATTTGCTTAAGCCTCTGAACATCAGAAAGTGATCTAGGTAACAGAATGAATTGAGTGCTAATTTTACTGGGTTATTTTACTTTGCATATCAAAGGATATTTAAATAATATGTAAGATGCCCAGGAAAACTCAACACCAGTAACAATTTATCAGTTGGTATTATTGGCTGGGTCTAATGTGTTAAAAAAGAAAGAGGGAAACCCTCATCCCCCCCAAATTGGGAAATACACCAACAATATTTAGTTTTAAAGCTAATATTATTTATTAATTAGTGTTGATTTCTATCATTACTGCCAAATTAATCAAATCTAATATAATCCTTTCTCTCAAACTATTTTTCTGTGTAAAAAGATGTACAAAATTATTGGAATAAAGGATAGAAAGAAATAATGAGTGATTGAGTGCTTGCTTAGGATGTGCGAGGCCTTGGGTTCATTCCTCAGTACTGAAAAAATAAAGGTAGGAAGAAAGGAAGGAAGGGCGGAAGGAGCCCCATGAGGCCCCACAAGGTGGGTAGGGACAATGTATTTTGTTCATCATTGTATATTTGGTTAACTAGTAAAATAGGCTTCTGTGTCTTCTATGGGAGAAGGATCAGAGTCACAAATAGGAATAAAAATAATAAAACGCAAATGGAAACTATTTTAGCTATTATTAGACTCAAAATTCATTTGATTTCTAAGAATCAAAATAGGGTGTATTAATGTTGCTGTTTGTTTTTAAAGGTTGTTGATTAGTGGGAAAGTTCCTCTTTTTTTCTTATTTTGGCATTTGTGTTTTGGCTGTGCTCCCCAGTTTCTAGGACAATCCATTTGAACATTTGCTTTAGTAACATCTGAAGGTTCATAGAAAACTTTTATTTCTTTTAGCCTGAAATTGTTTTATTTATTTATTTATTTATTTTACGGTGCTGGGGATTGAACCCAGGGCCTTGTGCTTGTGAGGCAAGCACTCTACCAACTGAGCTTTAACCCCAGCCCAAAATTGTTTCATTCAAAACATCACAGTTCCATTATTTTTAGGGTGACAAGTTATTTCCTTCTTAACTGTTTCTAAAATTGCTCAATTATATTGTCCTTAACGTCTTTTTTCCTAGGTAGAATTGATCCTTGGTTTCTAGATAAGCATACAATAAACAGAAGCTTGAAGGACAATCTCATTCATGATATTTTTAGACATTTAAGTTGTTACTGTTTCTTTTTGGCAGTTGAAAGGTGTAGGTCACTTGCTGGGCACAGTGGCGCATGCCTGTAATCCCAGCACTTGGGAGGCTGAGGCAGGAGGATCATGAGTTCAAAGCCAGCCTCAGCAACTTAGCGAGGTCCTAAGCAACTCAGTGAGACCCTGTCTCTAAATAAAATACAAAATAGGGCTGGGGATGTGGCTCAGTGGTGGAGTGGCCCTGGGTTCAATCCCCAGTACCAAAGAAATAAAAAATTAAAATTAAAATTAAAATGAAAGAAAAAAGAAAGTTGTAGGTTACTAGATGTAGAGATTTTATAGAGTCCTAAATTTTCTGTACTGAGATCCATCTTTTTAAAACATCAAAATTTAGTCAAGTAACATAACCATGAAAAGGCAGATCATTCTGAAATTTTTGTGATGCATACTTAACACAGAACATGCTTCATTTAAATAGTCATGCCATCACAAAAACATATAAAATGAAAAATGTTATAAAGGCCTGTGCTACTTATGTTGAAGAATGGAACAGGCTTATATATTCACTTATCTGAAAAACAGTGTGTATTCCAAATATATACTACACATTTGTACTTTATAGACAAAGAATTCTGCATACAAAGACTAGAGTTTCTGACTGAGTTTTTTCTGATTTTATATGCCACTTGTAAATGTAATTTCCATTCTTTAATATCCATTCACTTCACAGTTAATACTTTTTGAGCACCATAGATGACTTGAAATTAAATCACATACATCTTTCTTTTATGCGTTAAAATGTTAGTATTAGGGATTGATGAGCTTTTCTGTCAGTACGCAGATTATTCCTTGATAGCAAGTTAGTGACACAGGGACACATTAACTTTCTGATCGACAGGACACTCTTCACTAAACTGCATCAAGGACTAACAGTTTTAAATGTGAACTATATTTATATTCAAATTTACTTACAGTGAGTAATTTATTAGCAAAGGTGGATTTTTTCGTGTGTGATTTCTTTCAGATTCAGATCATTTGTGTTAATATAGATCTTTATATTCTAGAAACTACTTGAAATTGGCAGCACAGATAATATAGACTCATATTTATAATGATTATGATTTACAGGGTACTAGAGTATACTCTGAAAAGCCAATGAAAACTATTCTTTTATCTTAATTGGCAGAGCAATCCCTATCTAGGTACAAAGAGAATGGCCTCAAACTTGCTTCCTGATAAAATCCCTAAGGATTTTCTAAGACTCCATAGTCCATGATACATGAACATTACAACTGATGGTGTTTTCTTTACATTAGTCCAGGTTTAGGCGATGTGCAGTGTCTCTTCTGGTATGTGTTTTGTTACCTAGACTTTTGAGCAAATTGCCTGGCAACATTAATGAATAATTGCTATAAATCTTTGCTAATAGGTCACCCTCATCCTGTGCCTTTTTAAACAAAATAATTAGTAAAATCCTCTCTACATGCTGCTTTCAGCTGCTTATATCTGGACTTTTAAACATTCACACACCAGGCTGGTTCAGATAATTCTTCCCAATCTGATTGACATCAGCTCAGGAACTGATCTGCTGTTTGCCCAGTAGAAGAGTTACATATTGCCTTTGAAGAATGACACCTCAAGCTGCAGCCTTGACATTTGGCCTATCTTTGAATGGCTTAAGATACAGCTCTTAAGAATAATCTTTATGATTCAGAATAACTTTGGACATTCTGACTTTTAGTACTAAACTCTGTGGAAAGAGTTTAATTATGTAGGAAATGGGGTTATATAATCTAAATTGCCATCGTTCCAGAGAAATTCTCATGGGTATTTCTATTATTCTCAGAGAAGAATCCGAAGAAGCCTTCCCCTTCCTTGGCTGTTCAGTTTCTGGAAGCCAATTTTGATGAGTTTTATATCTGCCACCTGGCAGTACTGTTCTCAAACTCAACTTAATATTTTTTCTCATAAGTTTATAAGTTAGGGTTACACAGAAAGAAAATGAAATTAGTTCTGCACTGAACTAAAGACATTCTATTAATGGCACTGTGTTGCCCCTCCACTTTTCAGGCAGAAAAACCTTAAAACACTGACTTCTTTACCTTTTACATCTCTTCACCAAATCTTATTTTCTCTATAGTGTTCTGACATGCATCTCTTCCTTCTGTTCTCACTGCTACCAGTCCACATTAGCTCACTATCAGTCTCTTATTATACTATGTTATTACGATTGCTTCTTTGCTGGTACTTTTGCCTCTAATGCCAATCAACTTCAATTAATCTTGCAAAGCTGAGGGAGAAACTGATGTTCCTAAAATGCTATTTTCATACAGTTATCATTGCTGCTGTTCAAAACTCTCTAATGAGTTCTAATTCCCTGTCACATGAAATCTAGATGCCTTAGCATACCTCGAAGGCTCTCAGTAATTCAGCCTTGCCTCCCCTATCTGATGTCATCCCACAGGAGCCAGACTGACCTCTGGACCTCTCTCTGCTTTATTTATACTGCTTCTCTCCTCTCTGTTACCCTCTCTTTCCTTTATGCTTATTCATATCCCACCCATTCTCCAGGGCGGAAACCTTCCTTCTCAAATGGTGTTACCTGCATTGAACAATGAACAGATTACTCAGCACCAGTCTATCCTATGAAATAATAAATGAATGATCCAGAAAATATAAATATATTACGACCAGATTCTTTTTAACTCAATGATTTTACTGGTAGGAATTTATTGATTCTTCAAATTACTTAGCTAGAAGTATGTTAAATGTGGCAGTATTTTGAAAAAACAAACAAACAAAAAACTAAACTAAACTAAATACCAATGCTATAAACATCTTGTGGGCAATAGATGTATGACACACTTTCAATATAACTCACCAAATTCAAAACAGTGCTAATACGTGACAGAGTTTTTTGGTTAGTTGTCTTTATCTTATAGTAACAGTAACAGAAATGAAAATAAACCCAAATTTATTGCTTTTCTTTTCCCTCAGCTTGGTCCATGTTTTTCACTAAAATTCTATATTTTTCCAAAATGTGACAAGATATTTTAGATTTTGGACACTAAGTTGACCAATAAAAATTTTTACACTTACCATGAAATGGCAAGGAAGAAAGGTGTTGAAAACTTGAAAGAACAAGTGGAAAAGCTTATCTTATTCTTATTTTTCTGATACTGGTGACTGAACCCAGGGGCGTTCTACCACTTAATTACATCCCCAGTCCTTAACAGGGTCTTGCTAAATTTCTGAGCGTATTCCTAAATTAACAAGGCTATCCTTGAATTGTGATCCTCCTGCCTCAGTCTCCCGAGTTCGAGAATTATAGGCCTGTGCCACCACACCCAGCTAATTGTCACCTTCCTGCCAAAAGCTTTCCAAATGTATAGTGCTTATAACATTAAGTTCATACACCCAAAGATTTAATCATTCACTTTAACTGTCAAAAGTGTGGGCCCACTATGTTGATGTGCTTACTGAGAAGAAAGGGTGACTTACTACCCTTAAAACAAGCTATTACTTTACTTTTCTCTCAATCTACTCAAATGATGGCAGGGCAGCACTTGATGGGACAAAAAATCTGCCTTTTCCATCTTCCAAACCATCATTTTGTTTTGGTATGTACCAGTGCCTTTGAAGGTTATTAAAAATACATTAAAAAGTATAGATATTTTGAATAAAAACTTTCTTCAGTACTGGTACCGTAAAAATTAAATCAAAATTAATTTATATATAATATCTTTTATGATTTAGATCATTCTTTTTTTTTTTTTGAACTGGGGATTGAACTCAGGGGCACTCGGTCACTGAGCCACATCCCCAGCCCTATTTTGTATTTTATTTAGAGACAGGGTCTCACTGAGTTGCTTAGGACCTCGCTAAGTTGCTGAGGCTGGCTTTGAACTTGCGATCCTACTGCTTCAACCTCCCGAGTTGCTGGGATTACAGGTGTGCGCCACTGCACCCGGCTTAGATCATTCTTATAGAAAACTTTTGTGATGTATTTTATAATTAGAGAAAAGATGAAATATTTATTTATTATGAAAAACCTGCACGCTATTTCTCTTTTCCATGCACCCAAGGGAGTTAAAATCTCTAGTTCCTCAATGGTACTTCTGTAGATGTCTAATTATTTTTCCAATTGATAGAAACCTTTTCTAACAATTTTAAACTTATTTAACTCAAATATTCCACTCTCATAAGTCTCTGCTCTCTGTAATAATTGCAGATTCGTACAAACATTCAGCTAGTAGCAAGCATCCTCACTGCAGCAATATTTCAAAACAAGTAAATAGTAACAATAATAAATTAGTTAATTAAATTATGGTACAACCATACTAGAGATCTAAAGGCACTTAAGATTATATATGACAGAAATATGTCATTTCATAAATGTATCACAACATTGTGATAAAATTATAGTTTATAAAATTATAAGTATTATACAAACATTTTGTAAAAATCCCCAGTTGTTTAATACATGGGTATTGCTTTAGTAATTTGCAACATATATACATATGTGTGTGTACATACATAAATATTATGGGTAAGTAAGCATTTTCCAAATATTTAGCCTATCATCAAGATTTAATATTTGTTTCAATCAAGATAAACACATGTACTAACTACTAATAATAAGCATTTTAATTTTTAAAATGTTTTAATTAATTATATATGACAGTAGAATGCACTTTGATACAACATATATAATGGAGTATAATTTCCCATCTTCAGGTTATACATGATGTAGAATCCCACCAGTTGTACAGTTCTATATGTACACAAGGTAATAATGTCTGATTCATTCTACTATCTCTATACTCCCTCCCCTCCCTTCAATCCCTTCTACCTAATCTAAAGTAACTCTATTCTTCATTACCCTCCACCCCCAACATTGTGAATTAGCATCCACACATCAGAGAAAACATTTGGCTTTTGGTTTTGGGGGAATGGCATATTTCACTTAGCATGATATTCTCCACCTCCATCCATTTATTGTAAAAATTCTATAATTTCATTCTTCTTTAAGGCTGAGTAATATTCCATCATATATACACACACATGCACACACACATATATATACCACATGTTTTTTTAGCCATTCATCTGTTGAAGGGCACCTAGGTTGGTTCCATAGTTTAGCTACTGTGAATTGAGCTGCTACAAACATTTGGTGTGGCTGCATCATTGTAGTATGCTGATTTTAAACTGCAAAGTGGGATAATTAACTGGGTCAAATGGTGGTTCCATTCCAAGTCTTCTGAGGAATCTCCATATTGCTTTCCATAATGGTTGCACCAATTTGAGTTCTGACCAGCAATGTATGAGTGCACCTTTTTCCCCACAATTTTGCCAATATTTATTTTTCTTTGTATTCTTGATAATTGCCATTCTTACTGGGGTGAGATAAAATTTTAGAGTAGTTTTGATTTGCATTTCTCTACTTAATAAAGATGTTGAAAATTTTTTCATATATTTACTGATCAATTGTATTTCTTCTTCTGTGAAGTGTCAGTTCAGTTCCTTAGCCCATTTATTGATTGAGTTTTTTTTTATGTTGTTTTTTGAGTTCTTTATATATTTTGGAGATTAATGCCGTATCTGAGGTGCATGAGGTAAAGATTTTCTCCCATTCTGTAGGCTCTCTCTTCACGTTACTGTTTCCTTTGCTGAGAAGCTTTTCAGTTTGAATCCATCCCATTTATTGATTCTTGATTTGATTTCTTATGCTTTAGGGGTCTTGTCAAGGAAGTCAGGTCCTAGGCTAGCATGGTGAAGATTTGGGCCTATCTGCTCTTCTGTTAGGCGCAGGGTCTCTGGACAAGTGGGTGTTTCAAAAAAGAAAAATGTAACCTCTTTTTATTTTTCCTTTTCCCATTCTCAATTTTTGCTGAACTTTCCACAGGTTTGGGTATCTTATAAGACTGACACAGAGAATGAGGCAAAAGTAGCTGTAACATTTATATTCAGAAATATACACTATGTAGATTTTATAATTTTACTTCATAAGACCTATCAATTTTCCAGGAAGATAAATGAAGGGACACATATTCAAAGATGGAAAAACTACTTATTTCATTGTTTTCTAACAACATAAATCAAGGCCCTACAATTTTTCTAATTAAGTATTTACAATATTTAAAAAGAGTATTTGAACCTAAAGAGAGATTTCCTTTAACAGTCAGGGCTATCTCAGGTGCTTTGCTCTAATCTCCCACACCCAAATAAAGGCAATCTAGCATCTAAGGGTTCAGACCTTTCATTACGTTTTGATCCTGTTTGTTTTATCCTTGAAGGATATTTGTTTTAGAAGGGGAGATTTATGGCTGAAGGACAATGACTAAATAGTTTATTTGCTAAGATAAACCAGGTTGAATTGGCATTAAAGTATGAAAACTATTATCTATTGAACTAATTAATAAAAACTCCATCAAAAGAAAACAAAAAGTACACAGACACTGACAATTACAGTGTTTTTTTCCATATATAGATTTGTGTGTGTGTGTGTGTGTGCGCTTGTGTGTGTTGCTGGGGAGTGAATCCAGGGCCCTGTGCATGCCAGATAGGTGCTCTACCATGGAGCCAAATCCCTAGCCTTCTAATGCTTTTTTTTTTCTCTTTTGGGTAATCATAAATAGCAATAAAAATAAGCCTTAAATAAGCAACTCAAAAGGAGGCCAGCTGCGTCAGTTATCATAAAACATCACAATTTATCAAATAAACCTGACAATGTAAAAGAAAAATAAAAAATATTTGTTGAAAAAAAAGTAAACTAAGCAAATTTATTTATGGAAAAATGCTTACAGTATACACAATAAAAAACTAATTTACTTACTAGTCAGAGTGGTCTTAGAAATAAAATTGATTCACAATCCAATATGAAAATGCAAACAGGGCACCAATGGGCATTTCATATAAAAAGAAAAATACACTGTTAATATAAAAAATGCATATCTCTATTCTTAAAGAAATGCATGTTAAAATAAGGCACAATTTTTACCTCTCAGATTGTAAGGTTAACAACCTACAATATAGTGAAGACTTGGGGAAGTGAGCATTCTCATAGATTACTTTTTGTTTGAGGTTTTTTTTTTTTTTTTCCCTTCAAAAATTTGTTCTAATTAGTTCTACATGCAGTAGAATGCACTTGGACACATCATAAAAAATGAAGCATAACTTCTCATTTTTCTGGATGTATAAGAAGTGGACTCACACTGGTCATGCAGTTATAAATGCACATAGGGTAATAATGTCTGATTCATTCTACTGTCCTTCCTATACTCCATATCCACTTCTCTTCCATTTACTCCAGTCTTTGTTTTTTTGGGGGATTGGCTTATTTCACTTAGCATGATAAACTCCAGCTCCATCCATTTACCAGCAAATGCTATAATTTCATTCTTCTTCAAGGCTAAGTAATATTCCATTGTGTACATATACCACATGTTCTTTATACATTCATCTGTGGAAGGCATTTAGGTTGGTTCCACAGTTTAGCTATTGTGGCTGGGACTGTGAACAATAATGTGGCTGGGACTGTAGTATGCTGATTTTAAGTCCTTTGGGTATAAACTGAGGAGTGGATAGCTGTGTCAAATGGTGGTTCCATTCCCAGTTTTGTGAGGAACCTCCACCTTCCAAAATTGTTCAACCAATTTGCAGTCCCACCAGCAATGTATGGGTGTACCTTTTTCCCCACATCCTTGCCAACATTTATTGTTGCTTATATTCTTGATAATTGCCATTCCGACTGGAGCGAGATGAAATCTTAGTGTTTTCTTTTTTCTTTTTCTTGTATTACCTTTTCAGGTACACTATATTTTCCTCTTTTTTAATTTTTTTATTTTTACAGACATATGGGGTACAAATTTTCATTTCTATGTTTGCGCAATGATATACATTCATATCATTCTTGTTAATCACACATGTACATAGGATAATGATGTTTGTCTCATTCCACCATTTTTTATACCCCCAAAATCTTAGTTTTGATTTTGTGTTTCTCTAATTGCTATAGATGTTGAACATTTCTTCTTTTATTTGTTGATCAATTGTATTTCTTCTTCCGTGAAGTCTCAGTTCAGTTCCTTTAGCCCATTTATTCATTGGGTTATTGTTATCATTATTTTTTGGTGTTAAATTTTTTTGAATTCTTTATATATCCTGGAGATTAACGCTGTATCTGAGGTGCAAGTAGTAAAGATTTCCTCCCATTCTGTAGGCTCTCTTCACATTACTGACTGTTTCCTTTGCTGAGAAGAAGCTTTTTAGTTTGGATCCATCCCATTTATTGATTCTTGATTTTACTTCTTGCAATTTAGAAGATTTGTTAAGGAAGTCAGATCCTTACCCAACATGGGGAAGATTTGGGTCTACATGTTCTATTGGATACAGGGTTTCTTTTCTACTGCCTAAGTCTTTGATCCACTTTGAGTTGAGTTTCATGTATGGTGAGAGAAGTTTAATTTCTTTCTGTTACATATGGATTTCCAATTTTCCCAGCACCATTGGTTGAATAGGTTATTTTTTCTCCAGTGAATGTTTCTGGTGCCTTTGTCTAATATGAGATAATTGTATTTATGTGGGTTGTCTCTATGTCTTCTAGTCTGTACCATTCGTCTATGTGTCTGTTTTGGTACCATGCTGTTTTTTTACTATGGCTCTGTAGTATAATTTAAGGTCTGGTATTGTGATGCCTCCTGCTTCACTTTTCTTGTTAAGGATTTCTTGGGATATTCTGGGTCTCTTATTTCTCCAAATGATTTCATGATTTCTTTTTTGAGTTCTATGAAGAATGTCATTGGGATTTTATTTTTTTAAATTAATTTATTTATTTTTATTTAATTTTTTTTATTTACTTATTGATTCATTGAACACAAATGGAGTACAGCTATTGTTTCACTGGTTGTACACAAAGTAGAGTCACACCATCTGTGCATTCATGCATGTACACAGGGCAATGGTATCTGTCACACATTCTGTTATTAATTTTACCCCCCACCCACCCCCACCCCTCCCTTCCCTCTATGCTAGCTATCTTTCCTCCATTCTTGCCATCTTTCCCCCCCACATTATGCATCATCATTCATATATCAGAGAGACCATTCGGCTTTTGGATTTTTGGGATTGGCTGATCTCACTTAGCATAAGAGTTTCCAACATCATCCATTTACCTACAAATACCATAATTTTATTCTTCTTTATGGCTGAGTAATATTCCATTGTGTATATATACCACAGTTTCTTTATCCATTCATCTACTGAAGGGCATCTAGGTTGATTCCATAATCTAGCTATTGTGAATTGAGCAGCTATGAACATTGATGTGGCTGCATCACTGAGGCAATCTGATTTTAAGTCCTTTGGGTATAAGCCAAGGAGTGGGATAGCAGGGTCAAATGGTGGATCCATTCCAAGTTTTCTAAGGAATCTCCACACTGCTTTCCAGAGTGGCTGCACCAACTTGCACTCCCACCAGCAATGTATGAGTGTACCCTTTTCCCCACATCCTCGCCAACACCTGTTGTTGCCTGT
>JAJEJO010002797.1:348815-403745 GCA_020662805.1 Glaucomys volans
TAATCATGTGGTTCTTGACTTTAAGTCTGTTGATGTGGTGAATTACATTTATTGATTTCTGGATGTTGAACCAACCTTGCATCCCCGGGATGAAACCCACGTGATCATGGTGCACTATTTTTTTTACTATGCTTTTGTATGCGATTCGCTAAAATTTTGTTAAGAATTTTTGCATCTATGTTCATTAGGGATATTGGTCTGAAATTTCCTTTCCTCGATGTGTCCTTCTCTGGTTTTGGTATCAGGGTGATATTAGCTTCATAGAATGAGTTTGGAAGGATTCCCTCCTCCTCTATTTCATGAAATACTTTGAGGAGTATTGGAATGAGCTCTTCTTTGAAGATCTTGTAGAACTCGGCTGTGAATCCATCCGGTCCTGGACTTTTCTTTGTTGGTAGGCTTTTGATGACTTCTTCTATTTCATTGCTTGAAATTGATCTATTTAAGTTGTGTAGGTCCTCCAGATTCAGTTTGGGTGGCTCATATGCCTCTAGGAACCTGTTGATGTCTTCGAGGTTTTCTATTTTGTTGGAGTATAAATTTTCAAAGTAACTTCTTATTATGTTTTGTATTTCAATTGTGTCTGTTGTAATATTTCCATTCCCATCATGAATTTTAGTAATTTGGAGTTTCTCTCTCCTTCTCTTCGTTAGCGAGGCAAAGGGTTTATCAATTTTGTTTATTTTTTCAAAGAACCAACGTTTTGTTTTGTCAATTTTTTGAATTGTTTCTTTTGTTTCAATTTCATTGGTTTCAGCTCTGATTTTGATTACTTCCTGTCTTCTACTACTTTTGGTGATGATCTGTTCTTCTTTTTCTAGGGCTTTGAGGTGTAATGTGAGGTCACTGATTTGTTGACTTTTCATTCTTTTATTAAATGCACTCCAAGCAATGAATTTTCCTCTTAGCACTGCTTTCATAGTATCCCAGAGATTTTGATATGTTGTATCTTTGTTCTTGTTGACCTCTTAAGAATTTTTAAGTTTCCCCCTAATGTCTTCTGTTATCCACGTATCATTCAATAACATATTATTTAATCTCCAGGTCTTGGAGTAGTTTCTGTTTCTAACTTTATCATTGATATCTAATTTCATTCCATTATGATCTGATAGTATACAAGGTAGTATCTCTATGTTTTTGTATTTGCTAAGAGTAGCTTTGTGGCATAACATATGGTCTATTTTAGAGAAGGAACCATGAGCTGCTGAGAAGAAAGTGTATTCGCTTTTTGATGGATGGAATATTCTATATATGTCTGTTAAGTCCAAATTAGCGATTGTGTCATTGAGTCCTATGGTTTCTTTGTTCAATTTTTGCTTGGAATATCTGTCCAATGGTGAGAGAGGAGTGTTAAAGTCCCCCAGTATTATTGTGTTTTGGTCTATTTGATTCCTGAAATTGAGAAGGATCTGATTGATGTACGTGGATGCACCATTGTTTGGTGCATAAATATTTATGATTGTTATGTCTTGCTGATTTATGCTTCCTTCAAACAGCATGAAATGTCCTTCCCCATCCCCTCTGACTAACCTTGGCTCAAAGTCTGCACCATCTGAAATGAGGATGGAAACTCCTGCTTTTTTACTCAGTCCATGTGCATGGTATGTTTTCTCCCAACCTTTCACCTTCAGTCTGTGGGCATGTTTTTCCATGAGATGAGGCTCCTGAAGGCAGCATACTGTAGGGTCTTTCTTTTTAATCCAATCTGCCAGTCTATGTCTTTTGATTGAAGAGTTTAGGCCATTTAGATTCAGGGTTATTATTGAGATATGACTTGTTTTCCTGTCATTTTAGCTTTTTTGGGGTTTTTAGCTTAACTTTGTTTCTCCTCTGATTGACTCTTTCTTTAGGGTAATTCCTTCCCATGATGACTGAGATTGTTATTTTTCGTTTCTTTCTCTTCGAATATATTGTTGAGAATGTTCTGAAGGGCAGGCTTTCTCTTTGTGAATTCTTTAAGCTTTTGTTTATCATGGAAGGATTTTATTTCGTCATCAAATCTGAAGGTAAGTTTTGCTGGGTATAAGATTCTTGGTTGGCATCCGTTTTCTTTCAGAGCTTGAAATATGTTGTTCCAGGCCCTTCTTGCTTTCAGGGTCTGGGTTGAGAAATCTGCTGACATCCGTATTGATTTCCCCCTGTAGGTAATCTGATGTTTTTCTCTCACCACCTTTAAAATTGTATCTTTGTTTTGTATGTTAGGTATTTTCACTATAATGTGCCTTGGTGTGGATCTGTTGCAATTCTGTGCATTTGGTGTCCTGTAAGCCTCTTGTAATTGATTTTCCATCTCATTCATCATATTTGGGAAATTTTCTGATATTATTTCATTGAACAGATTATTCATACCCTTGGTTTGTTTCTCTGTGCCTTCCACAATCCCAATAACTCTTTGGTCTTTTCATGTTGTCCCATATTTCTTGGAGGTTTCGTTCATGATTCCTAACCATCTTCTCTGTTTGTTCGACTTTGTTTTCAAGATTAAATATTTTGTCTTCATTGTCTGAGGTTCTGTCTTTCAAGTGATCTATTCTGTTAATTATGCTTTTTATTGAGTTTTTAACTTGGTTTATTGTTTCCTTCATTTCCTCGTTTTCTTCAAGGATTTCTGTTTGTTTTTTTCTCAGAACTTCTATCTCTTTATTGAAATGATTTTTTTGCTTCCTGCAATAGCTCTATTAGCTGATTATTCGTAGCCTGAATCTGCTCTCTCGTCACATCATTCTCTTCTCGGATCATTTTAATTATGAACATTCTGAACTCCCTTTCTGTCATTCCTTCTACCATGCTGTGTTTGGGTTCTCTTGATATATCATCTAGGTTTGTTTGGGACACTCTTCCTGTGTTTTCTCATGTTGCTTGTGTATCTTCCCCTCTAGTAGTGCAAATCAGAGGGATTGCAATTTCCCTGTGAAGACTTAAAGTGTCCCTGCAGATTTCCAGTAACTCACCTGATGTTTGAGAGGCTTGATCAAGTGGTGACCCAAGAAAATTGCTGTCTCACTACCTCCAGGTTGGGAATGATTAATGCTTCTGGGCAGAGGCAACCTGGTGTTGATAGACTATCAGATACAGCAAGGTGCTAGAACCTGGGCCAGGGTGAGACCTGGGCACTAGACCAAGTTGGGGTGGGGGCACAGAACTGTGCTCAGTGATGGAGACACTGGGCTTGAGAGGCCAGGCAGGCCTGAGCTCCTCGCTGGGGGCTCAGTCGGTGGCAGGTGGTCACTCTCTGCCAGGGAAGCTGCAAAATAGAGCCGAAGGGCCCAAACTCCCCGTTGGAGCCAGTGACTGCCTCCGCTTTAGGCCAGATCTCACCAGGAGTTGGAGCGCCATGGCCCTGCCGGAAGACCTGAGCTCAGCTCTGAGGACCCAGGCAGCCAAAGATGGTCGCTCTCTGCCAGGGAAGCTGTAAAATGGCGGCGAAGGGCCTAAACTCCCCGCTGGAGCTGGCGACTGCCTCTGCTCCAGGCCAGATCCCCCCAGGAGCTACAGCGCCGAGGCACTGCTGGAAGACCGGAGCTCAGATCCAAGGACTCAGGCAGCCGAAGATGGTCTCTCTCTGCCAGGGAAGCTGCAAAACAGCCCCAAAGGGCCCAAACTCCCCGCTGGAGCTGGCAACTGCCGTCATTGGGATTTTATTAGGAATTGCACTAATCTGTATAACATTTTTTGGCAGTATGGCCATTTGGACAACATTAATTTTGCTGTCCAGGTTCATGGGAGGTCTTTCCATTTTCTAAGGTCTTCTTTAGTGTTCTGTAGTTTTCATTGTAGGGGTCTTTCACCTCTTTTGTAAGATCAAGTCCCAAGTATTTTATTTTACTTTTTTAGGATATTGTGAATGGGGTAGTTTTCCTAATTTCTCTTTCAGTAGATTCATTCTTGATGTATAGGAACATGTTTGATTCATGGGTGTTGATTTTATATCCTGCTTCTTTGCTGAATTCATTTATTAGTTATAAAAGTTTTCTGGTGGAATTTTTATATCTTCTAAATAAAGAATCATGTCATTGGCAAATATTGATAGTTTGAGTGTTTATGAGTTTTTAAAAGAACAATATTTGGCAAATGTGGTGGGTTAGATATTAGACCTTCTCCAGAAGCTCATGTGTGAGACAATGCAAGATAGCTTAGAGGTGAAATGATTGGGGTATGAGAGCCTTAACCTCATCAATGCATTAATGCACTTGAATGGGTTAACTGGACAATAACTATCAACAGGTAGGGTGAGGCTAGAGGAGGTGGGTCACTGGGGATGTGCCTTTGTATTTTATTTTCCCTGGTGAGTGGAGCTCTCTCATTGCTTCCCTGTTCTTGTTGCCACGTCCTTAGCTGCTTTCCTCATCCACATCCTTCCACCATGCTGTTGTGTCTCATCTTGGGCCCACAGCAAAGGAGTTGGCTGCCTATGGATTGAGACTTCCGAACCTTTGAGTTCCAAAAAACTTTTTCCTTTTCTATGTTATTCTTGTCAGGTCTTTTGGTCACAGCGGTGAAAATGATGACTAAAACAGTAATATTTAACAAAAATTCAAAGCACATATATATCAAAACTTAAAATTTCATTTCATTTCATTTCTTAATCCTATAGATTAAAGGAACTACACTAACACGTTTGGAGAAGGCTATTCACTGTAGCCTTCCTTGTAATAGAAATAAATGTATCGCGAATTCTTTTTTCACAAAGCTGCATTGCACCCCAGTCTCCAAAAGATATACACATGATTAATTTTTTTAAGATTCAAGTTATACAGTTTTTAGTTGTTTCTTGGTGCTGGGGATTGAACCCAGGGCTTATCACTTGCTAAGGATGCACTCTATAACTCAGTAACACCCCCAGCTCTTCATATTAAACATTTTTTGAAATATTTATTTATTTTGATTCATTGAACACAAATGGAGTACAGCTATTGTTTCACTGGTTGTACACAAAGTAGAGTCACACCATCTGTGCATTCATACATGTACACAGGGCAATGATGTCTATCTCATTCTATTATTATTATTACTCCCCCACCCCGACCCCACCCCTCCCTTCCCTCTATGCGCTCTATCCTTCCTCCATTCTTGCCTCCCTTCCACTCCACATTATGCATCATCATTCACTTATCAGAGAGATCATTCGGCCTTTGGATTTTTCAGATTGGCTAATCTCACTTAGCATGACAGTCTCCAACATCATCCATTTACCTACAAATGCCATAATTTTATTCTTCTTTATGGCTGAGTAATATTCCATTGTGTATATATACCACGGTTTCTTTATCCATTCATCTATTGAAGGGCATCTGGGTTGGTTCCACAATCTAGGTGTGGTGAATTAAGCAGCTATGAACATTGATGTGGCTGCATCACTCTAGTAATCTGATTTTAAGTCCTTTGGATATAGGCCAAGGAGTGGGATAGCTGGGTCAAATGGTGGATCCATTCAAAGTTTTCTAAGGAATCTCCACACTGCTTTCCAGAGTGGCTGCACCAATTTGCACTCCCACCAGCAATGTATGAATGTACCCTTTTCCCCACATCCTCGCCAACACCTAAACTCTTACAATGTTTTCTAGCGACAGAAAATTAACAATGAGTGAATTTAGTTCTGAAAGTCTGTAAGAGAGTTGATAGTTTTGAAGAGATAGAAATTTCAAAGTTAAAGTTTTTCTAGCACTATCAAGATATACAGTTGCTTTCACCTGTCTTAGACATACCAGTACAAATTTTTAGTTGTGAATAGGCAAAATGCTTCACTTAAAAATCTTAATTACATTCATCAAACTATGAAAAAAGTTGTGGGTAGAAGTCAAAATAGCTTTTATTTGGGTTTCAATGAAAAATTGAGGCTATAAACAATTTTAACGATGTCTGTATCTTGTCCTCTCCTTCAGTGCCATATCCCTCAAAAGCTAATGAGGGCTGTAATGAAAGGACATCTTCAGAGAAAATCACAAATCCCTCTTTCAATAAAAACCTTTAATAAGTTGGTATTTGACTTTTTCTTTTACTTAACCCAACAAATAGGTACTTATGTAGCTCAGTAAAACTAAAACTTAATTGTCTTATATGATTCTGAAAATAATTTAACTACAGGGGAATAAAGTTCTGGGAAAATGTTGAAATATAAAAATCTTCCAATTGTGACAAATCCCTCATTATAAACTTGGTCTGATCTAAGAGTTACTACATTGACCAGTATTAGAAAATCGCACATAAACAACTATCCCAATCAGAGGCTTGTCATAAACTTTGAGAGACCAACAGTTAGTTATTAAAAATCATATTTAAAAATGCTAATCAAGTTTCTTGTGACTTCTGTTGTTATACTTCCTAATAAGATTCTCCAGTGCCATCAGGAGAAAGAGAGTCAGCCCCACCCTAATCCCTCCCACACTCTATAGCCCTGCCCTAATCCCTTCCCACGCCCTATAAATGCTGGCAACAAAAGAACTAATGCATGATTTTCCTGGCACACTGCTTTTAGGTGTAAGGGTGGTTTATGCTGGCCAGCTAAAATAAAGGCTTCTTTTGGCTTTACGTGATTGGCTTGGATGATTTTATTTTCATTGGGTACAACACTGTCATATACAACTTTTGATATACCCTTATCTTTTCTGTCACAAATAATCCATTAGGATTATTCTCTACCTTTTCCCATTGATACTCTCCATTAATTGAGGGATAGTCAATACAACATCAAAGAGGAACAGACCTGAGTGAGATCCTTCACCTTAATTTCAGTGATTGGTATTATAGTCATAATGTAAAAATTTCATTGGATATTTTTATTAATAACTTTTCAGGTCCAACTATTTTTTATGGACATATATACTATATTCATAATCCTTTAATGTAAACTTTCCATGTTCAGAAAGCTCTGAAAAACCAAAAGCATGTTTATAAGTTTGCTGCAAATTCATATAGCACCAAAATCTGCCTGATTTAGGGAGACAATTCATTGATGTCATTGCATGTGTTTGATCATGGCATGCATTCTGGAACAAATGTAGATGTTACATAATAAATACACCATATTTCCTCTGTAAGATTTGGAAAATTCTGAAACACTTATAACCCCAAGGGATTCAAATGAGGGATGTGGATCTAGGTTCTATGTTATTTCTTTAGTAAGTGAACAGTACAATATATATGCCATAGCAAATTTAATATTTTAAAATCATGTTTTTGGGGGGCAGAATTTTCAATTTTATATTCCTTTTCTATGGCACACACTGACAGGTAATGAAGACTTTTAGTAATAATTAGGATATTCAATGGAACAAATGTTTCCCACAACTAGAAAACCTTTCCTAACTCATCCAAATCTGAGATAGGTGTCCTTCCTTAGTGTCTCCTCAGTGCACATACTTCTGTGTTGTACTTTTTTTGTTCTTTGTTGTTATCCCTTGTGAGACTCTTAGTGATGGTAGGTGCTGCTGCCTTGAATTTTATTTACCTGTATTTCCTGGTGTCTATTTCACTGCTTGCTGTGTAGTACTTACTTGATTAATAATTGAATTGGACAGTAAAAGAAATAAGTTTAAGGGAATTTTCTAAGTCCATTCCAATAATTCAAGATATATGAAAAGGGCAGGCATTACTCTTATTCAACTTCTATCCTTTTATTACTTGAAATTCTTCTTATTCTTATTTCACCAAAATATTTTAACAGTTGTCGATGCACTGATGTGTCTATTGTGGCAATAATAATGCCCATTTTATTTCAAAGTATTTTTTGTAATCTTTCAAGTTAATGATCATACTACTTTTGTCCTTTTAATATAAGCTTCATGTTTAGATACTTGTATTTGATTACTCAAATTCTTTTTTGAGCTTCCACTGCTATTGACTTGCAACAATATCAACAACAAACAGATCTGAAGTAGGGATGAAACTGCCACACCTCAGCATGCATTCAAATAAGAGACTGGGCTGGGGATATAGCTCAGTTGGTAGAGTACTTGCCTTGCATGCATAAAGCCCTGGGTTCAATCCCCAGAACCACAAAAAACAAAACAAAACAAACAATAGATTTACTTTATATATTCACCACGGATAAATGCCCCTTCTCCATTATTTTATTTTTCTAATTTATACTAGTAATGTTGGATTAATTTGGACTCAGATTCTTCTCTGTATTAATCTTGATTTGAAAGGGGTAAGAATTCTGTCTGTGTTGCTTTTTCACACTACCTGTGGCACTTTCTGATAAGTAGGAAGCTGGCAGATTGACAGCACCACAGAGGTAACATGCTAATTGCTCTGTTTGCATCTGAATATGCATGATTCTTGGTACTTTTTGACTCAAGCTGAATTTTCTTTAGAAGTTTTGACCCTGCCGTGACCTTTGCTTCCTTTAGACAGGATCCTGTAGATTTTCAGAGGATTGGACTAGTATCCCAAGGACAGATTGTGATTGTACATTTGCCCACAACTGTCACTGCTCATGAAACAGTATGATTAATTGCATGTCTTACAGACCACCAATTTTCAGTTACCCAAGGACCAATAAAAGGAACTAAACTTTCTACAAACTTCATGGGAGGCAGCTTCTGACATGGCACCCAATGACTCCTGCCTGGTAGTCACACCATTGTGTAACTCCCTTCCCTTTGGGGTGGACTTTAGCTTCTAATGAACAAAATAAGGTTAAAGTGATGGGATATCATGTCTGTGATTAGTTTATAAAAGACTCCATTTTGCTTGCTTATTCTTTCTCTCTTACTCTTTTGCTTGTTCATTCTGATGAAGTCAGTTGCCATGTTATAAGAAGACCACACATCAAAGAACCAAAAAAGGCCTTGAATGCATGGGGAACCAAGGACTTAATCTACCAGCCTACAAAGAACTGAATACTGACATTTTGATAAGTTTTCTAGAAAGTAGATCCTCCCCTGGGAGGTTTTTGGAATGGTGGCAACGTTGCAAGAGGCTTAAGAGCCAGGGGGTTCAGCTAAGTTGCCCTGAGATGCCTAACCCACAGAAACTGAAATAAAACATGTTGTTTTAAACTAATAAGTTTTGGAATAATTTGCTATACAGCAATAGATAGTTAAACCAATATTAATCTCAAAGCAAAACATTTTTTAAACCCTGAAAAAAAATGTAACCGAGAATTATGATTTGAAATTATATACGTGTCTGGTTAAAATCTATCTACTATGTTTTATTACAAGTTCATGATAAGCAGGAAATACATATAGTAAAGAAGAGTTTTGGCACAAAACAAATGACAGTTTTAAAACCTAACCCAATTCCTGGCACAATGGTTCAATGAAACCTTTTGGATAAAAATGATCTACTGGAAGGAAAAGTATATTAACTAATAGTGCTCTGAGGCCATGCCTGGTACTGTAGATATTAAATACACCACAGGATGTTAAATCTGGCCTCCTAACATAACCTAATGATAAGGTTATTTATCAGGCAAGAGAACTGCAGGTTATCCTCCTTTCATTAGAAAACTTTACCATAAATGTTAAGCAATATAAATCCAAATATTATCTTAAAATGAATCTATTAAGAATTAATTTTTTTTTTTTTTTTTTTTTTTTTGCGGTGCTGGGGATTGAACCCAGGACCTTGTGCTTGTAAGTCAAGCACACTACCAACTGAGCTATATCCCCAGCCCCAAGAATTAATTTAAAAATAAATAATAATGAAGAATTGCAGAATGAAGTTCGCCAAACTATATTATATGCATGATGAATGTATCACAATGAATTCTACTTTTATGTATAAACTATAATGTATCAATTAAAAGTAAGAATTTTGAAGGGTTGCCTATCATAAATCTAAATCTTTATTTTCCTTGAGGAACTAAGAAATCAGGAAGGTATAACCACCTGAATAGCTCATATACCACTCATATTCAACCTGTTAAAAACATTATCCTATTTCAACTGTTCTTCCTATGGTCTTTCCCACCTTAGTAAATGGTATTTCTATCTATCAGATTATGAAGACAGATACCTGGGAGCTCTCCTTGACACCCTGCATACGTTTAGGAAGTCTTCCACTTAAAGAGGTCTTAAACCTCACGACTTATTTTGGTCTGCACCAGCACCCCAAATTCAAGTCATTATGATGTCTCACCAGTGCTATTGCTTCCTGGAAAGTCTCTTTGCTTCTATACTTGTCCTATTCTAATTATCTTCAACATAGCAGTATTAACCTTTAAAAAATGTAAATCAATACATTGTGCCTCATTAAAATCCATCAAAAACTTCCACTTCAAGGATGATGAAGTTAGTAAGTGGAAACTTATAGACATACCCATTAAACAGGATAAAGGGTTCTAAGAGATCAGCCAAGATCTGCGTACTACACCATCCTTATTGTTCTGAGTTGCCCTCACTTTGCTGCAAAGATCCTTTAATTTTTTCAGTAAGCCAAGTTCTTTGCTTTTGCTTCCACATGGAAGGCTATTTTCACAAGTTAAGTTAATCCCCATTTATACTCCTGGTTGCAGCAAAGATAAAAACCTCTTCTCCTTTCATAAATATAAACTGGATCTCTCTGCTATTCTTTCTTATAACTCCTATGCATTTTTCCTCATCACATTAAACATACTTATCCATATAATATACGGACATCCATATAAGTCTAAATGCATAGTCCATATGCTTGGATGGATAGTTAATACTTAATCTCTCCTAAAAGATTATTAAGAAAATAAATCATGAAAGAGAAAATCCCTACTGGGTGAATCTAAGCATATTCAGTAAACTGGAAGTTAGCTCTGCAGCTAGTACCATATAACAGCATATGGTAGAATACTTCAGAGCCAAATCAGAAAGTTGGCATAAGAAAGACAAATGGTGTAAACTGCACTAGCAAAGACTAATATTTAATAAGTCCAGGAACACAATTATTAGGTTCTAGAGTTGTACTCTTTGTCCATGATGAGAAAAATATTTACTCCATATTTTAGACACAGAGTCAATTATTCTATAACAAACTTAATTTTTTTTAAAAAAAACATTTTCTTATTTGGAGATGTGTTAAGAAATCTTTAACATTTATTTAGTATGAGGTAGCACATATTTTTTCCAGCAAATGATTTCTTTCAATAATTTATATCTTAACAAATTCAGATAATTTATTTGACTTTCATATGCATTTATGGGCCTTTCTTGTTAATAATTAATAACAATATTTCAAAATATATTTTTAACTATTTTAAAATTATATTTTCAAGCAACTTTTTTTTTCCTTTTTGTTACTGCACATGCTAGGCAAGTGCTCTACCACTGAACTACATCCAGAGCCCTCAACCAATATGTTTCAAAAATATGTTAAAATTGACAAAAACCAGGAAAAGGTTGTACAAAACTAAATTATGCTCCCCTAAAGCAAAATTTTAAATGTATGTGATTTAAAAATTCACAGATCAAATAGCCAAAGGTGATAATGCTGTCTGTTCAAAGTCTACTTTTGAAGTAAAAAAATACAATGATCATTAAACTTTTTTCCTTTTAAAATGGAATGGTTTGAGAACTTCTGAGTGCACACCAATGAGCAAAGTGGAATTTAAGCAAATGTCAGAGCATATTCATGAATCTCTCTCAGCTGGTTTCTCTATCACTCAGCAGAACAGAGCTGGCCAACATGTTATTTTTAAGCTGATTTTTTCTTTCTCAGTTGTAAATTGTTTAATTTCCATTCCTAATGGACCAATGAACACTCAGGGGAAGGAGAAAGTACACTAATGTTGAATACAAATTAATAAGGGGCATAAAAATAAACTGTAAATTCACCCAAAGATTCTCTTCACCAAATCTATAAATTGTGTTCATTAGATCAAACTACTCACCTTGCCTATCAAGAAGCTGTTACTTAAAACAAAATGTTAAAGAGAGAAAAATAATTGAATAATATTTAATTTTGTTTTTCATATACTGGAGCAAAGACCAAAATGCCCACAATGTGCTATTTGCAGAAATATTCTAGCAAATGGAGGCTGAAAAACTTCTATTATTTCATTTTAAAAGTAAAATGTTAAGAATTCCAAATATCATCTCATAAAGAGTTATTTAATGCCATAACATGTTACTAAATTTTAATCTACTTTCTTATTTATATTCAGTCCCTAAGCCAAACTTAATATACCATTATAAAATTTAACAAATTATGCTTTTTCTTCCATAGCTGAAGACAAACACCATGCAATATTACATATTATGAATATTAAAGATTGTGTTTAAATAAAGTTTATAAGGCAATCAATGTAAATTAACTTCTTTTCTTATACTAATGCCAAAAGAATGTTTAAAACACTGCCTAGAGAATATATATTGCTATTAGAGAGATTCAAGAATTGATAGGCTGAGAAGTGTTGCTATAACGTTGCTAAGGTTTTGGATCATTTTAAACCCAGAAAAGTTTCAATTACTGATGGAGAAAGTGAATCACCAATTTTTATACCGCCAAGTGAAATGTAGCAAGCTAGAATAACTGGTTAGTTTTATTAAGGTATCTTATTAAGATGGCTTATTAAGCTACTCACTATTGTTTTCATAGGGTTTTAGGTTGATACTAAACTTTAAAATGTAGGATTCTTTCCTTCCTAACTTTCATAAAAGTCATATATAATTAGCACTGAATGAAATTTTCTAAAGTCAACATTTCAAATTTTGATTAACAGGGAATACAAATCAACCTTATTCAAGTTTAATTCAAAAGACTGGCAACATCCTTTGGGAGACTAGTAGAGATAATATATCAATGCAACTTCAAATTTCAGACTAAGCCATGGGCCTACAAAGTAAAAGTAATATTCAACTTATTAAGCTGGCATGGTGATAGTCATTTTCTTTATCTGACTTAACTTTGATTCATAAAAACCATACATTATCAAATAAAAATCAACATTTAGGGTCTAGAATGCAATTAGGACCTTTCTGTTGATATATATGATGTTTGATCTAATGATGTTTGATCTTTCATATTCATACAGAATATGAAATATAATTATAATAACAAAGGAACAGCTGACAAAAGTGGTGCATTACTGAACATAAAGTAAGAAAGAAATTTAGGCAGTGGTAGAAATTTAGGACAGTGTATGCTGTCCAGAAATGGACAGCATACAATTAAAATCCTGGCCACATTCCATAGACTGCAAAGAACCATCATTTTTCAGATTTACATCATATTTCTGAACATGCAATATTAATCATTAGAAATCATATGAGTTAGGATAACTTAGCAAGTTATCACTAATTATTATTTTCAATAATGATAAATTAGGAGTGTCTTTTTTTTTCTTTCTAGCAGTGTCTTTTTCATCTTATACAGAGAATTTAAGGTTAGAAGTAGGATGAGGGGAATGAAGCACTCATCTCAGGTTAAAATTTAAGGGGTGCAAAAAAACCTCCTCAGTAATCAAGATAATATTCTAATGAAATAAAAATTAATTGATTAGGCACAGTGGTGCATGCCTATAATCCCAGTGACTCAGGAAGATAAGGGGAGGATCTTAAGTTCTAGGGCCAACCTCAGCAATTGAAGGAGGTGGTAAGCAACTTAGGGACACCCTGCCTTGAAATAAAAATAGAAAGGGCTGAGGATGTAGCTGAGTGGTAAAGCTTCCTGGATTCAATCCCCAGTAGCTCCCCCTCAAAAAAATCAAAATTCATTGAAAACTGCATGATAAACATAATATCAAAATTTTAAATAAGGAAAGGATCAGTACCTAGTCTAATATCCATAAAGTCTCTAAGGCAAAACTTTATATTGTAGTGAGTTTCTTTAAAAATGAATTTTGATAAAAGGTTGAGTGGCTTATATCTCTACTATCATTTACATAAGCACAGAATACTTGAGTCAGAAAAATTTCCAAAGTAAATTTTAGTAATAAATCTCTAAATATTGTTCAAAGGCACTTGACATCCGAAATCGCTATGCTTACACCCATTCAAATTTTTAAGCTCTAAACTCCTTGGCACATATGAAGTAAGTTTTCCCAAACTACTTAGACTGACTGATTCTAGTGCCAAAGTAGCTTCTTTTAACTAATTATATGGTAAAATTGCTGGTATTTGTTTGAATTAATTATACTGGGTGTTACAAGGTGGTAAATTTCTAACTCTATCATTCTATTTACATTTAATACTGACATTCTTCTGTACAAAAGGTTTGTTTTCCCTCTCCATCCTCCATCTCTGTCTTTTTAAAAGTATCTGTTTAAAAATATCTTTCAACAAAGATGTAAGAGTTCAATATTCTATAATCAAATTGAGTTCTTTTTGTGATACACAAATTGTCCCAAATTTAGTCAGTGGTCATGATCTCTTCAGACTGAACCCTTTGTCTTTTTCATATGACCTCATATTTCAGTACAACTACTTTGAGCACTTTCTTGCTTTTTTGGCACAAAAGGATACCAGAGATTAACTTTATACTTTCCCTGACCCACATCGAGGAGCTTTGGATTCTTTCAATGAGGCATGATATGAACAAATCTGGGTGCTATGTGTGTCTACCGCTGTAGGCCTTTTCGGTGGATAGAGTTAAATGTGTGTGTGTGCGCGCGCACACACACACACACACACACACGCGAAATCATGAGTTCATAGTGATATTTTCAGTCCCAAAATTTAATATTAAAGTTTCTTTTTCCTAATGCCATCTATTTTATAGTGAAAACCTTGGTTCCTAATAATATTCATTTGTTTATTTGTTCAATCCAACAATATACATAAAATTGTTTAAAAATGCTGATACCAGGGCTGGAGAAGTGGTTTAGTGGTGGAGTGCTTGCTGCCTGGTACATGTGAGGCCTTGGCCTCACCTCAAAAGAGCAAAAAAAGTCCTGATACCAATAGTACTACCAACTACAAACAACACTGTGCAAAACTTAAGATTTCTAGACATTTCTTTTATCCTCAGAATAATCTGTCACAAGGTATGACAATCAAAAGATACTTTGGTTATTTTCTTTTTATAAATATCTTATCAATTTGGTACATAGACATATTTATTTTTACTTGTATTCACTTTTAGGTCTTGATTTTTATTTTTAAATGTGATTTAATTCTGAATATGTAAAACATTTACATGGTTCAAAAGTCAAAACTATACAAAAGGGCACAATTAACAAAAGTTGCACTTCCATCATATGCCTGTTTCTTTCCTTTTTACTTCCAGAGATAATCATTTTCATTAGTTCTGGTTTATCTTTCCTATTCCTTTTGTTCTTACTTTTCACATAAAAAGTGGTATAAATACTTGTTTGGTTTTTTTTTTAGGTAGCAATATACACTGGGAACTACTCAAATCATTTTATACATATGTTCCTTAATATTATAATTTTCCAGTTGCATTGTATTCTCCTATGTGAATGTTCCCTATTATTTGGGTTGTTTTTATTTGTGATTTAAAATAATGCTCTAATTCTTACTTTTTTTCATATTTGTGGAAGTATATATATTCAGGATGGATTCCTCTAAGTTTATCCTCAAATGGTAAATACACGTTATTTTATTAGATATTGCCAAATTCTCCTTCTTAGGGGTTTTATCATTTTGCCTTCCTATCAGTAATGCATAAAAATGCATTGACCATTTACTTCCAGGTTCAAAGACCTATGGCAAAAAAATACTTTTTCATAAGACAGACAGTACTAGCTGAGCACGGTGGCGCATGCCTGTAATCCCAGCACTTGGGAGGCTGAGGCAGGAGGATCACGAGTTCAAAGCCAGCCTCAGCAACTTAGCGAGGCCCTAAGCAACTCAGTGAGACCCTGTCTCTACATAAAATACAACATAGGGCTGGGGATGTGGCTCAGTGGTGGAATGCCCCTGGCTTCAATCCCCAGCCCAAAAAAAAAAAAAAAAAAGAAAAAGAAAAAGAAAAAGAAAAAGACAGTACTTATGTTGTCTCTGAAACTAAAAAGTTTTTTTCCCTTTACTATTTATGGTTCCAAGGAGATAGTAATAATTTCAAAATTTAAAATGTGTATTATAAAATGACATTCAATGGTTTATATTTATAAAGTACATTATATGGTTCAAAGCACTTTTATGCACACACATTTGATTTTTACAGCTACGTTTTGAATTAGAGAGAGCCAGTGTATCAGCTCCATCTTCCAGACAAGCATACTGAGAGGAAATACAATTTAATCATTTGTACATAACTAACTACAATCTAGGATCCTGCTAATTCACTGACATTTCTACTAGATACTAAGTTGCCTCCCTCTGAACCTACAATTCTAGGGTTTCAATTTTTAAATGTTAGTATAACTTACTAGATAAAAGCTTTAAGAATACAGAATTAGTCATCATAGTTACTTCACAAGTAGTGAATAAAGGAAGGTACTATTATGTTTATATTTTAAGGTTTTTCTTGGATAAAGCTTCATTTGCTTGGATTTACCTTAAGAATTTTATAAATCACCTCATCAAGTCTAATAATAAAGATTATTTTGGAAAAACATGCCATATTTCAATTTAAATTGACTCAGTGATATAAACATAAGTAACAAGTTGAATATAGTGAATTGTCCTTTAGTATATAAAATAATTGTCATGATTTTCTAAAATCCTTGCAACATATATTTATCATATTAAGTGAGCTTCAAGAAAACATTAAAGAATGACATTAACCAACATTATATATTGAGAGTCTTCAAACAGAAGCAATGAAATCAATGAACAAGCACTTAAAGCCCAATTTTGGTCTCTCATTCATAACGTAAACTGTTCACCATAAAGCACAATCTGTATATTAAAGATGTCATGTATTTTTGAAGTTGAAAAATAACAAAAAGACTTAAGACCCTCATATTAAGAGGTACTCTTTTTATCCTTTTCTGAGACACTGACCTGTATACTCATTTAAAAATGAACACCACATCTTTACGTTATTAAATCTTTGTTTTGATCTATTAGTATTCACCAAAGTGCCATTTTATAAAACCCCACACTGAATAGACAAGGCTGGAGGTGACCATCTGCAGCTTTAGAGTCTGCGTTTGAATTGATGAAAAGAGCTTTGTGTTCTCATTGCCAAGTTTGATTCTTCCAGTCATTAGGCATTCCCCTCAGATCGCATCAATGAAGCCGTACTTTCTTACACCCATGTGTTAAATTCTCTTCTCCTCATGGTTTCCTTTGCCAGCTCTACTCAAGAATGACTATTGGGTCTTAGCCACATTCTTCTCACAGCTGTGTTAAAAAAGAGCATCAGAAAGTCTTCCTAAAACCCATATGTGTATCTGGTCAGTTCTCTGTCTTAGGGTCACCTCACATTGTGGTGTGATTATACAGAAATTCATTCTTGTTCTTGAACTGTGCTACTCCCACCATTCTGGGAAAGATTAGGCCCTCTGAGAGTCAGTTGTGGGGAACTTGGAAGACTGATGTGAAGTACACATAACTCAGCACAGAAGGCAGATTAGTTTAGTTTAAGAAAAATATTTCAAGACAGTAAATGTTTCTGTTATTTTTATCATTATATGGCTTTTTATATGGCAAATGGTAACATAAAGAGAAAATCATACAACTTATACATGTTTTTAGGATACTGCTGTATATGGCAAAGAAAAAAGTAAATTAATGATGTTCTATTAGTTTGCATACTATAAAGGCCAAAGCAGCTCAAAAGTTAAAATTAGTAAGTTCCCAATAGTATTTACTATTTACAATGTAATTTGAGGTATCTTATTTTTTACTTCTAGTTAGTCTTTCTAAACACCTGAAAAAGTCATACAATTATATAACAATTTTTTCATTATATTGCACTTAGGTTAAAAACTGTTGAGAAAAACTGCCTCTGTGGAGTTAGTTGTTCAAGAATACATAAAAAGGTAAAGAATAAAGGTTATACTTCAACTACTACTATATACAATATTGTTACAGAATTTTTTCTCTTTAAACATAAATGATCCAGAATCAAGTTTATGTATGGGCAATATTTATGATTTCGCCATCAGACAAAGTTACACTGAAACAAGCAAAGGATTTTTTCATTCTATAAATTTACCAGGGACCAAATATACATGTGGGCAAATCCCTGACCTAGTAGGAAGAAATAATCAATCATGGAATCTTAGAATCCAAGTAAAATTTGCATTTCTATTTAATCTTGGGTTCATTTGAGTTTCTTCCAATTATATTTTGGGAATATAATCTATACCTGGTAAGGAAGTTTAAAATTACTGTTTAAATTATACAACTGTGTACATAGATTTTAGATGATTATATTGTGGATATTCTATATTGATAAGTAGATACATTATATCCAATCTATATGTTTAGGAATAGGGAAAGCAAATGGGGAAGTTCTGAGTTCAATTATATGAAATAAAATTGTAATGATACATTATAACAAGCATTATATCAAGTATAAGGAGGTTGAACAACAGCCAAGCAGGGGTGATAAAAATTCTAAAATTCTAATTTCTGCAATAACTTTCTTTCCCTTTACTCCTATAAAACATTTTAAAGTATACTAGCAATTGATATCATTAAGTAACCTTTGTTGGAAGTTCAAATCATTTTACACAACTTATTTTTACCAGTTCTTTAACTACTCTCTTAAATAAGATGAATGAATTCTAACTTTACAGAAGTATCTGGGAGCTACATAGCCTGTTAAAAGTTAAATAGTAGCAAGGATTTTGACTGCAGATAAGAATAGAAAAAGATACTTGATAGATTATACATGAATTCTATCTTCACAGATAAATAAGATGTGAAAATCATATCTGAATTTCTCTGAAGTATAAGAACTTCTTTGGTATTGGGTTTTTGGCTTATCAAGTTTTAGCCAAAACAACCTGATAATTGTAGGTGGATTCTAGAATTTCTCTGAAATGACAGGAACGCTATCTCTGACTTTTAATCACTACAGAACTGGGACTGATGAAAAACAACAAAAACTCCTTTATTTTATTTAATCCTGAAGGGAAAGAGTGTGTATCTCTTGTCTTGTAGTCTTTTGTTCTTTTTCTTTCATTACTCTCTATTTGCTTGTCTAAAACCTGTTTATCTGTCTTAGTATGCAGAAACATATAGTAGCCCCACTCTAGTTCATTTATTGGAAGACAGATTATGAAATGCAGAAGTATATCAAATCCAGAAGTCATGTCATAATTTAACTTTTTTGTCCTTACATTTATTCTTATTTTTATTCTTTCCATACTGTTAACTATAAAAGAGATCTGGCTTATCATGGAAAGCATAGAACCTTAGATTTAGAGAGCTCCTTTCCTATTTTAGCCCAAAGCCTTCACTTTCTACTCGATTGGGAATCTCTCAAATTCTGGGTTAGGCTCCAATCCTAGTTAATCCTATGTTAATCCTTCCCTGGTATAAAGGAGTAAACCAGACAATTGAAACTGTTTCATCATGTCAAAGTGAGACGTTTCCTAAAGGTTAATGTATAAGCTCAAATTCTTTAGTTTTTATAAATAAACAAATACATTATGTATCTGTCAAATATGGTAGGTAACTCTGGGTATAATAAAGGCAGTTCTAAAGAAATCTACTTGAGGTATTAGATGAATGAGAAAGGTGATTCACTATATAAATATATAATATAATCAATAATTTTAATAAACTACACACTTGTTTGACAGAATATCAAGATTTATACTTCATAAATTAAATATATAATCACATAATTTAAAAACATGTCTGTGATTCACAAATTCAGAATACTAAATTCTTTAAAAGCCCATAAAAAAGCCTATCGTGTCCAGGAGTAGAAATCAAGCTTGTTTAGATGCTGTACATCTTACAGTAATTGCTCAGGAGTCATCTGAGTCCATCTTCCACATGTAAATGGCAATAAAGCTATTATCTAATTATCTAGATTTAGAAAGGTGCCTTCCAAAGCTGATTAGGGAAGTCATTTGTAGATAAACTATCACAAATAAATTAGCTATTTGACCTATTATTTGCCAAGGTATGTGTCATATTTCACAGAGGTTTTAAATCTCAAACACAAAGAAACATTTTGAAGAGCAATTTCCAGAGAAATTTAAGTCTTCCCATTTATTAACAGTACTAATGAATCAAAGTCCACTTTAAACATTTTATTAAATATTGATTTATACCTTGTGCTCAGTTGAGAATTTCTGAAGAGTATTCTTGGATTTACTTTATAAATATTTACAGTATTCACATATGTGTAATGCTGCCTTAGAGCTAACTTATAGCACACACAAGATTTTATAGGAGAAACATCACAGCTAAAATTGACAAGAAGCCGAATAACTTTATTGAAAAGACCATGCAATTCTAGAAAAAATTCACAGAGGCTTTTTATATTAAGCTACTTGGGAATATTTTAGCATAATTATTTTTCCTTATGGTTAAAATTAGATTCTGAAGCTACTGACAAAACTAAAAATTCTATTTAAGTCTTTTGATGAAAATGGTAGACTTTTTTTTTTTTAATCAAGAACTGTGGAAATGCTCTGTTCTCCTTCCCAGCACCGAGAGTCATCTATCCTGTTTTATAATTCAACCTGCAAACAGATTAGGCAGTGGAATTTGTGGGAAGTATGTTTGCTCTATACTAAGAACCCTTGTGTGACACTATGGTGACTCCCCTGACACTTCCAAGGGAACTACAGTCAGTTCTTACTCATCAGCCAGGAAACCAGGCTAAGAATTCACTATTTCTTTGTAACATCAACTTTTTCATAGAAATCAGCATTTGGTAAAGTGGCAGGAGAGACTGTTAGCTTTCTGTGTTGTTGTTCTTCCCTATCCATATTGCTAAAAAGATGCAGAGTGCTCTATGATTCAAAGGGCAATTTACTACTGTAAAAATCTATCAACTAAACTGTTTCATCCTGATTTTCAATATTTTAATTATCCTACAAAAATTTTAAATGACAAGAACTCATGTAAAATTTAAATAAGTGGCTCTATTTTTCCTTTAGAAAAGTATGGACAGAAATTTCTGAGAGTTGACACCTTTTCTTGAAAATATGTTCAAAGTCAAATTTTTCTACATCTGTTTATCTGATTTATTCACTATATAGTTATAGATTATGTGGGCATTTGAATTTTACCTCTTTAAGTAGGGCCCACAGTGTAGATGATATGTGACAAAAACTATTTCAATGTAAAACTTAAATCTTTGAGAGATCTTCTAACCTTATAAATATGGTTGTAATTACTTTTATTTTAAGTAAGTATGTGCAGCGTAGGCATGCTAAATGTATTCTTAAAATTCCTTTGGAAGTTTTGCTTCAGGACACAAGAAGCATACCTATAGATGGAAAATAAAATACAGCATTAAGTATTGAGTTAAATCTCATAATCATAAAAACATTCATTAGATGGACTGGTAAGTCAGTTTTTGCTCGAATAAATGGGGACTGGAAATGGTCCTTGGTAAAACTATTAAGAAAAGTTTTTCCTTTATTCCTATAAAGGTTTTGTGCTCTTAGTCTACTCTTTAGTTGCCTGCAGTTCTACATAACTCCTCTCTTCAAAAACCAAGTATCAGGAAATATACTAAAAGCTAAATCTCAATGTACTCTTCTTCCTAAAACATACACATTTTAAAATAGTAAATAAAGTTAACAGAAGTAATAGAAGTACACAGTGCTTAACCCAAAGGAATGGATCTTCACCAGTAAAATTTTAGGTTTTATGATAGCTGGGCCAAGAACTATTTTTGGGCAATGAGTTTCTGGCATTCATTGATTTTTATCCTGTACATATTTGTAGGCCAGTTTATGAATGGTAATTCCATACAAATTTTCTTTTAAGAAATATTTCTATACTTCAAAAAATTCAAAAAGCATTAACATTCTTAGGACTGAAAAGAAAATATGAATTTAAAATTTCTACAGTTAGCAACAGTACATGTTCTCTTTCTACTATCACTAAAGATTTCCAGTCTTAATTGTAATTAAACTTGAGGGAAGTGGGTGTTTAGAACAAGGGTTATTAGAATCTGGTCATGAGCTCCCAGTTTCTAGGAGAGGAGAAAGTGTGGTGGGGCCACTGAAGGGAGGTGGGCAGGATTGATCATGAGGGCCATCCTTTTCCATGAAATTGGTAAGATTTAAGCACTGGGTTGGGAGAAAAGCTTTTTATCTAGGGCTTAAACAGATCAGAGTATATATGAATTTTTCCTGTACATTCCCAATCTGGCCAGCTTTCACTTTATTCCATTATTCTATCAATCTATTAAAATGTTTCAGTTCATTTTTCCCTAAGTATTTACATAGAATCTATTTTATAGCAGGCATCTGTGAGAGTTTCTGGAGGTGATGAAGATATTAAGACAAACAAGAACTGTCCATGTCTTGGGAAATTTGGGAGAAAATGCAGAGAGTAGGTAGGAGATAAACATATGAAACAATTATAACACCTAAATGATTAAGAACTCTAACAAAGGTATGGATTAAGTACTATGAAAACAAAACAGAAGGAGAATAACTGGAAATAAGAAGCTAGTTAAAGCTTTATAATGGGGGTAATATTTAGGTTAGATTTCAGGAGTTAACAAAAGTTTGGCAGTACACTAAAAGGCAGGAAGATGTTCTAAGAAGAAGTAGCATATGCAAAGATGGGTGGTAAGGACTGTGTTAGGAAATAATACTAGAACAGTCGGAGAGGACCAGTGGTAGGCCTCATATGAGAGGTTTTATGTTAGGAAGTAATATTTGATTTGTGTTTCATGTTTATGGTTTAGGTCTGGTGGCAGACTCAGAAGAACTGAAGGCAGGTAGAATAGTGTTATAATTATTAAGATAGTCCAGATGAGGGATAATGAGGACTTGCTGTAATAGAGCTAACGCATAAGGATGAGGTGAAGGGAATCAAGACATTTAGACAAAGCAGAAACTGGTGCCAAAGCAAATGTGAAAGGTAAAAAAGAGTGAGGAAACAGGCAATGTTGAAAGTGCCGAAGTTCATTAACTGAGAGAGAAAATACGGGAAAACTGAGAGAACTTTATTTTCAGGGGAGGGCAAGGTAAAGAGTTTAAGGAACATGAGACTGGATCTTAGCAGAGAGGTGAGTACTATACGAAGAAGAGTTGGAAGTTATTTGGCGAATAGGTAGTGGATTAAGCTTATGGAAAATGAATGACATTTCCTGAGAATTATGCAGCAGTAATCTTTGGAGAAATCATTATGCAGGACCATGCACAGGGGTGCATGCCTATAATCCCAGTGACTGCAGGCCAAGGCAAGAGGATCACAAGTTCATGGCCAGCCTGGGCAACTTTGTGGGATCCTGTTTCAAAATAAAATAGAAAGGGCCAGGGATGTGGCTTAGTGGTAGAGCACTCATCTAGCATGCGTGAGGCCCTGGGTTCGATCCTCAGCACCATATAAAAATAAAATAAAGGTATTGTGTCACCTACAACTAAAACATATTTAAAGAAATAAAAATAAAATAAAATAGAAAGGACTGGGAATGTGACTCAGTGGTAGATTGCCCTGGGTACAATCCCTAGCTTCGAAAGGAAGGAAGGAAGGAAGGAAGGAAGGAAGGAAGGAAGGAAGGAAGGAAAGAAGGAAGGAAGGAAAGAAAGAGAGAAAGAAAAAAAAAAGATTATTTAGGGATACCTGGCAGATACATTCCCTAAAAGAAATGGACAGAAAAGTAGTAGAATGAAAGTCTTAAAATAGCGTTCTGTGATTATGTCATAGAACATAAGCTTGCTGCCTCTCTTCTTTTCAAAACAATATTCATTAAGCATTCAATAGGTAAGATGTACTGTGTAAAATTTCAGGATATTTCCTATTCTGAAGGGACGCACAGTCTAGTAGGAGGACACATAAACATACAAATAATAAGGCACAGTATCTATCTTTGGGTATGGCAACAGGCTATAAGGTCCAACTAAAGGAGTATACTGTTGATTTTAATGCCCACCCTCCTGCCCTAATACTATGACAACACATGGAAGGGAGTGATTTTACTTTCTAGGAAGTTGGAGAAGACAGCAGAAAAGATGTAATTGAACTGGTTTTGCTTTGTTGATGAATATTATAATACTAATGTCATTTATAGATTGCTTTTAATAGTTATTGGCATTGCACTAGGCATTGCATATACTATTCAATTTCTTCCTCCTTATGAAGGCAGTATTACTGAGTTTATCTGAGGAACTTTTATTTATGGGGGTAAGTACTTCATGCAAAATTTCACATGTAATAAGTAGGAAATTAGGGATTCAAACCCAGGATTTTCAGATCTGACAGTAAAGCCTGTTTTCTATCCTCTATGGTTGCAGTGACTCTCACAAGATGAAAAGTTCTCACTGGGTAGAGAGTAAAAGACTCCAAGCAAAGGGATCAAAACATGCAAAGGCATTTAGTCTTGAAAAACATACAGCCCTTCTGAATAATGAGTGTAACGTGGAGGGAGATGACCAGAGAAGGAGGAGACATGCAAGAGAAGGAAGGGATATGCAACACACATTGTTCTAAAAGTGTTGCTTCTATTATTTTAGCTAATGCTTATAGCAGTGTTATGTGGCAGGAGTGTTATTGTCCACAGCATTTTAAAATAAAACGTCCAAGTTCACACCTATGTGTTTGGAATTCAAAACGGGAGCTAATACAACTGAAGATACATGAGTTTCTTCATTTATTTTTACCATAATCATATGTTAGTTGTATAATAAAAATGTGGTTTAAAATGGGCCATTGATTTAGGAGTTAGGAAATTATCTGTGATCCTAAAGGAACAATTTCAGTGTAAGAGTTAGCCATAGTATTGAGTAGCAGAGGAATAAATGGGAATTGAAAAATTAGGATAGTGACTATAGATCAGTTATTCAAAAAATTTGGTTGCAAAAGGAAAAGAGGAAATATAGACATCTTTAAATTTCAAATTGCCTGGAATATTTACATTTTTTTTCAAGGGAATGTCCAAAATATATGCTAACAGTAGTAATTTTTGATTGTATGGAGAATACTATCTTACAAAGTCTCTCTCTCTCTCTCTCTCTCTCTCTCTCTCTCTCTCTCTTTCTTTCTCCCTCTCTCTCTCTCTTTTTGTAGCACTGGAAATCAAACCCAAGTTCTCACAAATGCTAGGCAAGCATTATACCACTGAGCATTACACCACATTCCCAGCCCCCAAAATCTTATTTGATAGTTTCTTTTTAGAGGATAACTTTCTTTTTTAAAAATAAAACAGACTGATGTCCACATTAACTGGAATGAAGATACACTTCAATTGATGCAAACTAAAAATGAAGTAGAGTGAATTGAATATGAAAAGGCAAGCCTGATAATATTTCTCCTATATCTTGCTGGAAATCAGAACAAAAGATTTAACAATGAACACTTGTAAATGACACAGTTGTTGTGCTTAGACTTTGATCCATGGACTGGTGCCATTCCAATAAAAAGTTTTGCTTTCTGTGGTTAAATTTGCAAAATGAGGATGATATAATGAGTCTGTTCAATAGTTAAATTTATTACATTTCAAGCCTTATCTGAGATAATGTTCTTTCTACTTCTTGGTGTACAAAAGTTACTCCTTTTACAAAATGATAATGATAGTTGATAGGATTTTTAAAATAAAAAAATAAAAAGTTAATAACATTTCTAGAGATTTTTTTGAAAACTGAATGGTCTCTGGGAACTATTTTAGGGGATTTTTGTCATTGATAGAAATTAAAAGATTACATGTAAAGAAAACTTTGAAATTTGTAATTATTTACAGACTTAACTAACAGAACTAAATCAGATCCTGATGGTCCAGTTACTAATTGCAATATACAATGAAATGGGATCAATGAGATCCACCTAAGATCAGTGTTCTTAGACTATTAGTGCACATTGTGAATAACTAAATAGTTTTTAATTGAATACGAACCTAATGTTTAAACCTACAAAATATAATACTCATATAAATCAAAAGTTTCAAGGTATATAGGTAGTAAATATTAATATGCAGTCCCTAAACTGTTTGAAAAATGGTTGACAACAGATTCACCTGACATTGGGATCTTAATTGAAATATAACTTCAGAGATGTTAAGGAAGTAGTTGAAATGATTCATTTTCAAATGAGAAGTCACAGGAAGTAAGAAACCTTAAAGGATGTATGCATTACTTCATACTACAAAACTGAAAAAGAGGTTAAGGAAAAGGTATGTGTTAGAAATTGAAGGTGAATAGGTATGTGAATGATGTTATGTTGTTAACAACACATAAAGAAGGTTAAAATGACAAGTTTTATTACATTAAAGCTTCCTCAGAAAATTCTGTGACAACATTCAAGCCCCATAAATTAACAAGTGACTTCTTTGCTTGGTAAGTTGTTAACATTCTGCTAGCTGTCATAGGACGGACTGATTATGCAGCTTTATTTAAATTTTAATAAAAAATGGAAAGATCATTCAAAATAAACAAATATAATTATGTGCTGTGAATAGCAGCATTGAATACTTCAGAAGAACAACACAAGAAAATTAATTTCACTGTACTGGATTCTCTGCATCTAGAGGTCTCAGATTGCAAGGTCATAGATGATTTCAACTCCAGCAGGATTATTATGAAGCTAAATGAGTACAGGTAGTAACTTGACTTCCTTTTCCTCTTGCAAATAACTTTGCCTATCAACTTGGGAGCGTGAAATGATTTCAATAGTGTGGTCTGCATGAATTAATGAGGATCAGTTATTAAAAATAAATGGTTTATCCTAAATAGTAACAACTATTCCCAAGAAAATGACTCTTCGATCCTAAACATGGTTATGATATACAATGTAAAATAGTTCATTTGGTTCTTATATATCGCTTAGTTTCCAGAAGAAAGTGTTTTTTTTCTGTTTTCTATTTATAAAATAATGAAAGAACATTTTACTTACTTCTGAACCTTTTCACTGGCCACTTGGGAGGCCTCTACGGCACGCTGAAGCTGTAATTCCATGTTTGCTTGTTCTGTCAGAGCTTGCTGCAGTTGGGTAGCAAGTTCCTCATTCTGTTGTTGAGTGATGGAAACAATGTTCTCTCTGTTTTTTAAAGCTTCTTCATAAGTACTAAGGGTATGGTTAAACTGATCCTTCATATTTTCTTCTTGAGATAAAGATTTGTGTAAACTGAGAAAATACAAAAATAATTTAAATATAAGTAATGTAGGCTTACTGATCAATGATCCATTTCCTAAAAACTCCACTTAGAATCTCCACTTCTCAAAATCAATACAGAAAAACATGAATAAATGAAAATACCATATATAACAATATTATAATTGATAATTATTCTATAACTCTGCTTCTAGGCTGAAAGCAACCCAGTAAATGATTATCTATGCTACCAAAGCACACAGAAAGATGCTGCAAGATGTTAATTTAATTATATCAGTGTAAATATTACATTCAATTTTCTTAAAAGGAATAGCTGAGAATTGGAAAATAAAGTATCTAGGTAAATAAAGGAATATAATAAGCTGACTGCAAAGAAGTGAGAAGTAGGAGAATGGGCATCAGTTTAGGAGATCCAGGGTCTATTCTGCTAAGCACTTAATGAGAATGAATGAGGTTTGTGCAAATACTGATCAGCCTCATACACAGAATTTTCTACTTGTCACAGTTGAGATATAAATGAAGGCACAGAAATAATATATATTCAGATATATATTTTATGATTAATGAATCTTGTGCCATTCACTCATTAAGTCATACAGAGGAATAGCATATAAATTAAGACTAAATGAATGCAGAAGAAAATGCAGATAAATAGAATCCTAAAATGCTAAAGGTCAAATCTTTGATATGTCATTACACCTACCACCTGAGGTTATTTTGAAATGGCACCAAGCACCTCACTCAATTAAATAAAGACATTTTGAAAATATAAATATTTAATAAGGGAAATTTAAAATCCACACAAGGAGATGTTCTTTTTTTATTAAATAAAATCATGTCAGTATATGCATACAAAGGAACTGTGGATTGGAGACTTGAACTACAACAACCTAACTATATAATACAGGTTGATAATGTGAAAGGAAGCAATATAATTCTTAAATCTGCAAAAAGCTAGTCAGTGAACTTTAACACTGGCTTAATATAGAGTCTGATATTTAAAATTCTTCAAACTAAAGTGATTATAAATTTCTTTTTTTTAAGTTACCCATGAGCCTTTACAGTGGTCTCACTTTGGAGTAGGTGTCACATAGAAATAAAATGGACATGAAACCAGGACAGTTAGCATATCAAAATAAATCATTTCAGGATTCAAATTAGTCCCTAAGACTAATTTGTTGCTAAACTCTGGTCAGTTGGTTAGTACACATAAAATTAGAATGATGTGCAGGTGGACATGTGATTAGATCATTTACTCTCAAGCTCTTAAAAGGCTATTCATCATTCACAATGCCTTGGGAACTTTTAAATTTCCATCAAGACTTTCGTGAACAGAAGTAATAGTTGGAGTAATTTTTTCAAAAAGATAAAGTAGATAATGTTACTTAAAATTCTGCAATAGCATTTCACTGAACTCAGAAAATCATTCTAAAAATAACAAGTTATATATTTTTAACTCATTAAACCTGACAACACCTGTGTGAGGCATCCCAATAGTATTTCTAATTTACTCATGAAAAAACTGAAACAAAGAAGCCAGGTGTAGTGGCGCATGCCTGTAATCTCAGCAGCTAAGGAGGCTGAGACAGGAGGATCATGAGTTCAAAGCCAGTCTCAGCAAAGCAAGGTGCTAAGCAACTCAATGAGACTCTGCCTCTAAATAAAATACAAAATAGGGCTGGGGATGTGGCTCAGTGGTCCAGTACCCCTGAGTTCAATCCCCATACAAAACAAAACAAAACAAAACAACAACAACAAAACCTGAAACAAAGAAAGGCAAGCCATTTAATCAGTCCTACCCCTCTAGCAGAAACAACTTGAACCCACAGCCTTTTCTCTGTGTTGAACCCTCCTCCATGCTTGCTTATAGTCTATGAAGATTTGCACCACCTGGTCAATCTATCTCTTCACCTTTCAGTGATAGATAGGCATTCAGTTTTTAAGGTAGAGCAGACTGTTTCCTGCTTTAGGCATTTGTTTGGATAGCTTTTCCCTCCATGCTTCAACCTGACAAACTCCTACTCGTTTATTAAGTTGCAGCATAAACACACTTCCTCAGAAGCCACTGTGACTCTTCAAATCTAAATTTTGATATTTCTTCTTTGTTAGTTTCTCTTGGATCATACTCTTTTCCTCCTTAGAACTTGTAATAATTGGACAATTTTTTTCAATTTCTTGTTATGATATACTTCCTGCTGCTAACATATTAATATTCCATTCATATAGGCCAATTTTATTTTATGGTGAAGAATGCATTTCTTAAGAACTATAATAAATTAGGATGTTTATAATTCTAAGGACATTTTCTAATAGAAATAAAAAGTAGAAAGAATATGACTATGAAGAAGGAAGAATATGTTCCCAGCATATATAAATCTATAACAATTGAAGCACATTTTTGCTTCAATGCTGTTTTCCCCTCAGAGTGCTTTTCTTAAACTGACACCAGGGACCAATTGGTTAACCTTATTCAGGAAGTCCTATAACATTTTCCTATAACATTTAACCTCTTTCCAAAGTTCCTTATTTTCAGATGCATTTTTCATCATAGTAGTAGCACTCCAACTTAATAGCACTTAAATCTTATGGGATTTTAAGTTATAGTAAGAAAAAAAATAAAACAATAGAAGAATCATTCAGTTACTCTCAGAATTTCAAAGCATGTCCAATAGTGTGGCTCATTCAATATTCACATACAATGATAAAAGAATGATAACCATTTTTGTTTACCACAAAGTTATTGGGGTAATGTAAACAAAGTTTCACTTCCAGTTTAAATTATAGGATCTTAATGAGTTTAATATTTCTAATTTAGTATAGAAAGTGAATTAAGACTAAATCATCTACTATGCTGCTCACTACAGTAAATCTAAAGGAAGATCAAGGTAGAAAATGCCCTCCAATGAGCACTACTCCAGTAAGTAACATGTAACAGATTCCTTTCTGTAGTGGTTTGTGGGTCAGTTTCAGTGTTTCCTAATTCTGAAATGTAAGTCTTTTGTCTCATGTTTGTGGCTTTGCTTATTTTCCTGGCCCTGACTCTTTGTACTGTTTCAGCTTCAAATACTGGAAAACACTTATCAGGTTTATGACCAGCTTACATATTTTCCTTTTAGATATTTATGTTCTCCTCAATCTGTCTGCTTACCTGCTTGATGAACTCATTCTCAGTTGTAACGTCATGTCACATGTGGTTTTAGCTTATTCTTGGAGCTGATACCTTTCCATTAATACCAAGTTTTGATGCTACTTTTCCTGACTTCCTATCTTGTCCCCTATGATCAGGTATTAATCAAGTCCTTACATCGTTTTATTCACCATCCTAAAATTAACACCCATCTGCTTATATTTCATTTATTTAATAGTATTTGCTCAATCATATGTCCTATATGAGCTGTTTATTTTAATTGGATAGATAGTGTTGGATTAGAATTTAGAGGTGAGATACCATAATGCAGTTAAGTAGTCCTTAACTGGCAGTAATTCCATCCATTAGAGACATTTTCAGTTGTCACAATCACAGGGATGCTACTACTATCATTTAGTGGGTAGAAGTCAGAGGTGCTGCTAAACAAACTCTAATGGAGAGGACAGACCTTCACAACAAAGAATTACCCAGTCCAATATGTCAAGAATGCAGACCTTGGTACAGATGAAAAGATGTTGGGTTGGATTTAGAAAACGTAGACTTAAATTTCAGTTTCATCATTCCCTCTGTGTGACCTTAGGAAAAATACTTTACTCCCAGAATATTAATTTCCTCAACTCAAGAACAAACTCATGGAGTTCATATGAGAAAGAGATGAGGTGATCTATTATGTGGAAAAATATCTAGCACAATAACTGGCTAGGAATAGTCATTCATACCTGTATAATTTTTAAAGGAAGTGATTTGTATCTAATTGACCTTGAACATATCTTACACAAACTCAGACATTTTATAAATACTTTGCTGAAAAACAGTTGCCTGTTTCCACAGGTTTTTCATGAACTGAAAGAAGTAAACTAGTTTTCTCAACTTTTATTCACTTACTGATAACATTCGTAAATCATTCTTTAAAAAAAAAAAGGCAGGTTTGGCTTGTTTTACTCAAATAAATAAAATCAAAGCCAGTATGAAAAGCAGAAGTATGTGCTCTCTTATACTGAGAGGACAGTGTTTGTTCTTACTTCCTAATTTACTGCATCAATTAATTTGCTAAGATCATTTCAAGAAAATAACAGTTGACCTCCTTGCTTATTGTTGAGAAAATTAGCTTATGCTCCAATAGGCTTAAATTCTGAATGATGCACAGATAGAAGAAAATATATTCAGAATGGTTAAGAGTGTGGATGAGGAGATTGGATTGATAAATCAGTCTAATGATTCTACTGATTCGCTTCCTCTGTTGTGGCAGTTGATTTACTTTCAGGAACAACTTGTCAAAATTATTTCAGAGAGAATAATAATTTCTTTGTTATACAGTGAGTCAACTTAAATTTTTAAGAATTTAAAAGTGGATATACTGGTCAACATGTTTATTACTATTTACTGAAAGGTATGGATATTACATTGTGTGACATTGAATTAGTAGTTACTAAGTATTTGTTGAATTCATTGACTGGAAAAGAAAGGTAATAATCTATACAACTAATTTCAAGGATTCACTGAAAAATCTATTAAATTAAACTATTTAAGAAACACTATTACAGTGTATGACAGCACTTGACATTGATGTAGGGCTAGTTCCTGATTATCCAAGAGTGGATTCTTGAATTTGGTGACTTGGGAAGCAGAGCATTAAGTTCACAAAGCCACTTACATATCACTCTATAGATCAATAGAGAACAAAGTCTATCATAAAATTTATCATGTAACAAATATCACTTTATGGACATTGCTAAAACTATAGAATAGTAGATATAATTGGAAATAAAATTTAAGAACGTTTTAAATTTAATAAAATGGACATTTCTCATTCTGAGAAATGGGAAAATAGAATATGTAATGAAGATGTGAAAGTTTTAGAACTGAAAAATATGAAAACTGAAACAAAAAGCCCAGTGGATGGGCTCAATGGCAGAAATGAGAGGTCAACAAAAAGAATTACTGAACTGGAAGAGAGAGCACTAAAAATGATCCATCATGAACAGAGACACATAGATTGGAAAAAAGTCAGAACTTCAGGGACTCATGAACTCATAGACAATAAGAAAATAACTAACATTCACGTTATCCGGGTCAGAGAAGGGAAAATGGAGGAGAGAACTGAGAGTACTTAAAGAAAGAATGACTGAAAGCTTCCCAAGGGATATAAATCTACAAGAGGTTGATGGACTCCAAATGGAGAAAATTCACATAAGTGCATGAGGAGATATATCATAATTAAACTTCTGAAAGCTATAAACAAAGACATAATTTTGAAAGTACTCAGTGAGTGGGTCCTTAAATATAAGGGAAAACCAATTTAAATTAAAGCAGATTCTAATAAGAAAGTACCACATTACTTTTCAAAGGTTGAAAAGAAAGAATTGTCAACCTATTATTCTAGACCTTCAGAAATATGCTTAAAGAATAAGGCAGAAAGCAGGATAATCTCAGATGAAGGAGAACCAGGAGAATTTGTTCTGAGCAGATCTATTTTAAAAGAAATGGAAGGTATCTGAACATAAAGGAAATGATAAAAGAACAAATATTGAAATGTTGTGAAGGAAGAAAGAACACTATATGCAAAATATAGAGAAATACAATAGGTCTACTTGAATTTTTAAAATTATGTTTGATGACTGAAGGAAAAATTATAACACTGTCTGATGTGGTTCTAAATGTATGTAGAAGATATATTTAAAATACATTATAAATAAGGAAGGGTAAGGAACATTAAAAAAAGGTAAAGTTCCATTAGAAGTGGTAAATGTTCCATTAGAAGTGGTAAAATGACATCAAAAGACTGTAATAATGTTTATATGTAATGTAATATCTATGGCAACAATTTTAAAAAATATAAAAAAGAGTAACACTGAAAACACTGTAGGTACAGAAATAGGAATTCCAAAATATATTTAAGTAACCCACAGGAAGGCAGGAAAAACAAATAAAACAACAAAAGAAAAACCCCAAACAAAAAACAAAAAAAGAGAAAACTAATAAAAAACTTCAGAGTGAACAAACAGAAAAATAATAAAATAGCAGACATAAATACTAACCTAAATGTGAATAGTCTAAATACAACAATTAAATGAGATTAACAGGATTATAAATCATGACCCACCAGGGGTACTGGTGTGCATGCCTGTAATCCCAGTGGCCCAGGAGACTGAGGAAGGAGGATTGAAAGTTCAAAGCCTTAGCAATTGAGTGAGGCCTTAAGCAATTTAGCAAGATCCTGTCCCAAAACAAAAAATAAAAAAGGGCTGGGCCCAAGCAACATTTGAGCAGAGACGAAAGGAAAGTGAGGGTATAAAACATAAAAATAAGACAGAGGCTCTGTAGGGAGAATTTCCTAGCAAATGCAAGAAAGAAGTGTTAAGGTCTTGAGGGAGAAGCATGTTTTCTGTGGTTTAAGTACATGAAGAAGACTGTGGGAAGGAGAGTGTTGAGTTAGATGAAATGAGCTCTATGAGGCCATCACAGGGAGATTGGAAGCCATACATTAAATCTAATCAGAATTCTGTCATGATCCAACCTACTTTTAGGGGTCACTGTGGTTTACGAATGGACTTATATACAAGGATAGAAGCAGTTCCTAATATCTTTATGAGATTATTGTAGCAATTGTGGTAAAAGATAATGGTAGCTCACACCAGGGTGATGATTTTGGAATTCATGAAAATTGATAGGATTCTGTTAAAATTATACTGTCTGAATACATAATCTATATTATAGATATTGTATACATATATATAGCAATGTAAAAAGACATAGACAAATGGTCACATCCTACATATGCATTTTTCTTCTGTGTTTTTTTCACATGATAAAATATCAAAGATTTCACCATAAGAGTATTTAAAAATATTCTTGAGTTCCATTGTGTTGATGCCCTAGTTTATAAAGCCAAAGATGAGTTATTTCCCATCTTTGCCAGTACAGTTTAACGTGGGATGGTTGTTCATATTTCTGCTACTGTATCTTTGGGGTATATTCCTACAGGTGGAATTTTGGGTCAAAAAATAAAAAAAAAAAGGCTAGGGATGTGGCTTAGTGTGCCCTGGTTTCAGTCCCTGATACCAAAAAAAAACCCCAAAAACAAAAAAACAAACAAAAAACCCAACTATATTCTGTGAATAAGAAACTTATTGCAAACATAATGTATATGTAAATTATGGAAAAAGGATATAAAAAGACAAATAGCATTAATCAAAGGAAAGCAGGAGTAGCCATACTAATATTAGGTAAAATAAACTTCAAAACAGAGAATGGTTTGAAAGAAGGGCATTATATTATGATAAAAGAGACAATCCATCAAGAAGACACAGTGATTTCAAGTGTGTTTGCACCAAATAACAGTACTGAAGATAAGCAGAGAAAAAAGTTTTAGAATCTTCAAATATAATTGAAGATCTCAGTACCTCTCAACCAGGAAAAAAGAAAAACACCAAAGGATACTGAACAACTCAAAACCACCATCAAACACTAGCATTCAATCGGACATTCCACTCAACAGCAGAACACACATTATTTTCCAAAGCCAGTACATACACCAAGATAGATTATTTCCTGGACCATAAAACAAACTTTGATGAACCCAAAAGAACTGAAATCATACAAAGTGTCTTCTCTGATGACAATATAATAAAACCAGAGATCAATAACACAGTTAATGTTGCTCTAGGTATGACACTAACAAGAAAATCAACAAACACATGGAACTGAACACACATTTCTAAATAATCCATAAGTTGAAAAGAAATTATCAAGAGAATTTAAAAAATACATAGAAGTGAGTGACAATAAAAATAAAATATACAGAAATTTGTAGAATAAGAGCTAATGCAGTGCTGAGAGGAAAATTTACAGTATTAAATGCATACATTAGTAAAACAGGAAATGTATCAAATCAACAGTCTAAGCTTCTACCCTGAGAACCTTTAAATGAAACAACTAAATTACTGCAGAGCAAGAGTTAAGAAAGTAATAAAGAGCAGAAAGATGTACAAAAGAGCAGTGAGAATGAACATACTCCCAGTAATTTATTTCCAGGAATAATAGGAAATATCCCTAACAATCTTACAGACATAAAAAAGGTAAGGGTTACTGTAGAACTGTACAACCTATGAATAAGAATTTCAACTTAGAAGAAACAAACTATTTCCTTAATATATACTAATACTACTTTTGTGGAGTTACTTTTTTATTTGAAAACATTTAGATCTACTGTGTTAGGAAATTTTGAGTGTAGAATACAATACTGTTAACTATAGTAGTCATGCTGTATGATGGATATCTAGAAGTTATTAATTGTGAATACCTAAAACTTTGTACCCTTTGAATAACATTTCTCCATTTTCCTTAGCTCCTCTCCACTATTTGACTCTCTGCTTCTGGGTTTATTTCTTTTTGGATTTCACACATAATGAGATCACAGCATTTGTCTTTTTGTGTCTAGCTTATTTCACGTAGCATAATGTCTCCTGGGATCACCTATGTTTGTCATCAATGACAAGACTTCCTTTTTTAAAAGGCTGATTAATATTCCATTGTATATGTATAACATATTTTCTTTATCCATTTGCCCAGTGATAGACATTTAGATTACATCCAGTCTTTGGTTACTGCAAATAATACTGCAATGAACATGGTAGTGCAGGTATCTCTTCAACATACTTACTTCATTTCCTTTGGATATATCCTTTGGATATATATATCCATTTCCTTTGGAGATATGTGTGTGTGTGTGTGTGTGTGTGTGTGTGTGTGTGTATGTATATATATATATATACATACACATACATGCACAGAATTGGACTTGGGGATCATGTGGTAATTTCATTTTCAATTTTTTGAGGAACCTCCATACTGTTCTCCATGATAACCATACTAATTTAATTCCCACCAATAAAGGTTTCCTTTCTCCACATACTCACCAACATTTGCTATCTTTTTTCTCTTTTGGTAACAGCCATCATAACCATCAATAGATAGATTCTAGATGACATTTACAGAACACTTCATTTAACAACAGTAGAATGCACATTCTTCTTATGCTAAAACAGTCACCAAGATATATCCCATTATGGGCTATAAACATCTTAAAGGAATAGAAATCATACAGATATGCTCTCAGATCACTATGAAATTAAACTAGAAATCAATACATGAAAATAGTCAAAAAAATCCCAAAGTGTCTGGAGAGTAAACAACGTACCTCTAAATAACATCTGGGTCAAAGATGAAGTTTCAAGAGAAGGTAAAAAAATACTTTGACTATGTGACAATGTAAACACACTTATCAAAATTTATGGGATGAAGCAAAGGTAGCACTGAAAGGGAAATTTATAGAACTGAATACATAGAGAAGAAGAAAGATTTGAAGTCATTAACATATGCTTCCACCTTAGGAAACTAGACAAACAAGAGCAATATACACCTAAAGCAATCTGATATAAAGAAATACTAAAACTTAGAGCAGAAACAAATAAAGTTGAAAATCAGAAATGAATAGAGAAAAAAATCAGAAGCAAGTGATTTGAAACGATCCACATATTAATTTCTTAGGACCACTTTAACAAATTACCACAACCTGGTGGCTTAAAATGACAGAAATTTATTTTCTCAGTTGTAGCCAGAAGTCTGAAATCAAGGAGTTGGCAGGGTCCCTCCAGGGGAAGTTTCTTCCTTTGCCTCTTTAGCCTCTGGTGACTGCTGGCATTCCTTCACTCACTCCAATTCTTTGGCCTTTCTTCACATCACTCCAGTCTTTGGTTCCAAGTTCACATGGCTTTCTCCTATCTCTTTCTGTTTCAAAAATCTGCCTCTCTCTTATAAGGACACATATGATTATATGTAGGAGAATCCAGAATAAATCTCTTCTTTCAAGTTCCTTAACTTCTCACATCTTTCATCACATAATGTAACACTCAAAGGTTCTAGTGACTTAATGTGGGTATCTTCTGGTAGGCCACTTTTCAGTATACCATATTCAATTAAACTGAGAAACACCCAGCCAGGCTAACCAAGAAAAAAAGGGAGAAGAAAAAATTATGAAATGGAAATGAAAAAGGGTTTATCAATACTGAGACTATAAATATTAAAGGAATAATAAAAGAATTTTTAAACAACTATGCCCACAAATTTAATACCTCAGATGAAATGGACTGGTTCCTTGCAAGACAAACTATCAAAACTCACAAAAGAAGAAATAAATAGTCTGAAAAAGTCCTCATTTATTAAAGAAATTGATTCAAGAGTCAATAACATCCCCCAAACAAAATCCCCCCAAAACAAATAAACAACAACAAAAACAGAAACAAAGAAAGAATTAGGCTCAGAAAGTTTCAGGGGTGAATTCAACCAAATATTTAAGGAAGAAATGATACTAATCGTCTATAATTTCATCCAGAAAACAGAAGCAGAGGAAACACTTCCTAACTCAATTCATGAGGCCAGCATTACCCTAACAACTAAACCAGACAAAGACATTACAAGAAAGGAAAACATGCCATAAAAACTCTTAGAACTTGACAACAAGAAACTAACAAAAGACCTGAATAGACATTTTAGCAAAAAGATATATGAGCAGCAAGTAAACACACAAAAAGATGCTTAATATCATATGTCATCACAGACGTGCAAATTAAAACAGCAATGAGACGTCATCACACACCTCTAAGAAGGACTAAAATCCAAAAAAATCTTACAATTACAATTACTAATAAGGATATAGGACAATAGAAATAGAAATGATGGTGGGAGTATAATGTGGTTACTCTGGAAAACAGTTTCGCAGTTTCTTACAAAAGCAAATGGTCTCAATGCATGACCCAGTAATCATGCTTCTGTGTATTTACCTAATAGAGTTGAAAATGTCCACACAAAATCCTGCTCATGAATGTTTACTGCTGCTTTATTAATAATTTTCTAAAACTGGAACTAAACAATGTCTTTCAATAGTTAAGTGGATAAACACACCAGAATTAACAGAATATTGTTTAATGAAATAAAATTAGTTATCATGCCATGAACATACATGGAAGAATCTTAAGTGCATACTGCTCAGTGAAAGTAGCCAGTGTGAAAAGAGTATGTACTGCATGGTTCCAACAATATGACATGCGGAAAACTATAGAGACAGAGCTAGTGATGCTGCTAAACAAAAAATAGTTGCTAGGGGTTCAGAGGAAGGAAGGAGGAATAAAAAGTAAAACACACTGGTTCTTTTAGTGTGGTGGAACAATTCTGTATGATACTGTAATGGTAGGGATGATGTTATATATTTCTCAAAACTCAGAGAACTATGCAAAGTAATTAGTGAACATCAATTTCAGCTGTGGACTTTAGGTAATGATAATCTATCAAGATGGTTTCATTAATTTTAACAATGTACCATATCAATAATAGATGTTAGTAATAAGGGAAATTGGGTAGGGAGGGAGGACAGGTTACATGGGAACTGTGCTACCTCAACTTCACTATAAACTTTAACTGTTCTAACAAATAAAGTCTATAAACACAGTCCCAGCTCTGATCTACCACATGGAGTGAGAGAGAAGAGTGCTAATCAAATTCATTAGGAATCAAACCTAACATGAGATACAAAGAAACAGTCAAATACAATCAGTATAGAGTCTACATTAGACTTGACCAGACTAGAATTCAGTTATGTCTGTACTAAATTTATAAGTGTTAAACTGAAGCACTTTCAAGGAGGAATTATCAAAAAGGGGAATACTCTGTAAAACTTATTATGGTTTCTAAAAAATGATTAGAGAAACATATGAACAGGAATTGAGAAAAAATTATAGGACTAATATAAATATCTTTAAGTATATGAAGCAGTTTATGGTGTTTTGTGTTACTTCAGAGGGTAAGAAATTCCAGCTTGGAATGGGTCTCACTGATTTAGAATTGTGTAATTCTAACATACGATACAATACTGATGCCTTACAAAATATATGTTTTGCACTATATTAATTAAAATATTAAATATATAGGGTTCAGTTAGTATATGCATATTATAAACATGTTTTGTTTTATAGGTACTTAGAACTGGGTGGCTACATTGTGATGTCTCAGGTCACAATAAAGGACTACCACGTGCTGGTCACCTAGTGAGGGATAGAGATAAGAGTATTTGCTATACACATTCTAAATTATTACAAATGTTATAAGGATTTGTCAAATGATGACATGTGAGTTGAAGTTTAAAGATAAAAATAGGTATTAATGAGAGGGAGGGTGGAGGAATAATTTTAGGCATAGCAAGAGTGTGCGCAAAGTTCTTAAAAGAAAGAAGGGCTGGACCTTCAATTGAAGAATGGATAAAGAAACTGTGATATATATACACAATGGAATATTACTCAGCCATAGAGAAGAATAAAACTATGGCATTTGCTGATAAATGGGTGAAGTTGGAGAATACCAGGCTAAGTGAAATAAGCCAAGCCCAAAAAACCAAAGGCCAAGTGTTTTCTCTGATCAGTGGATGCTGATACATAATGGGGGGGAGGGGTTATGGGGGGATAAGAAAAGAATGGAGGAAGTATGGATGGTGTAGAGGAAAATGGGATGGGAGGGGGTGGGGGAAGGAAAGATAGGAGACTGAGACAGTATTACCCTATGTACATGTAAGATTATATGAATCGTGTGAATCTACATTGTGAAAAAAAAGATATATTCCCTGCTGTATAATTATATCAAAATGGGTTGTACTGTCATGTATAATTAAAAAGAACCAATTAAAAAAAAAAAGAAAGAAGGGCTGGAGAATGAATGAAGCCCAGTTAAGCTCATGTTAAGGAAGCTTTGAAAAATGGTTGGGACCAAGTCACATAGAGTCTTTTTGGAACATGCGATGGATTTTGGTCTTTAGCTAAGATAAATGAAAAACCACTGAAAGAATTTAAATTCACCCACAGTGCAAGTGATGCTGCTAAACATAAAATATACTTTTCAATTATTATCTACTCAATTTATCTGGAGCCAATTATTTCTGAAAAAAACCTCTTTTCCCTGCTTTCCGTGGCAATACTCTTCTGGTTTCTGCTTAGTGTTCTTGATGTTTCTCAGTCTCCTTTGGGGGCTTCTTTTTCCTTTATTCAACTTTTTTTCCTGTTGTGTCTTCTCTTTCTTCCTACTTTCCCTTACTTTCATTGCCCTCTCACCTATATACATAATTTTTCTACAGTTCAGATATCTGTCCTAGGTACCAGATCTACACACCCACCTTGTGGACATCTGCAACTGACCATTCTGCAAAGGCCTACAACTCAATGTCTGAAACTGAATTCATGAGCTCATTTTTCACTCTTTTCTAAATTGACTTTTTTTCCTCCTCTTCCCTGGACACCTCTCAGTTGTCCAAGACCCAAACTTAGGCAGCAAGCTTCATCTATCTCTCACTTCACAATCTAATCACTTCTGCTGATTTACACCTCTGTCTCCCTTGAATCTTTCAATTTCTTTCCAGACCTATTATCATATCTTATTTAGAGTGCCTTCTATTATTTTCTTTAATGGATTATTGCAATGGTTTTCTCACTTGTTCTCCCCTTTAGTGAACTTTGTACAGCATGGATATTATTACTCCCTGAATTAAAACTTTAATGACCCCTCATTTTTTTCTAGAATAATGTCCGAATTCCTTAAACATCATTTATGAAGTTCTTTTCTCTCTTTCCAACTCATTTCTCATCATTCACCTATTCACCCCTAAATCACAGGATGAATAACTTTCACATCCCCTAGAACACTGACCCCACCCACCTTTACTTAAATCTCTCCTACTCATCCTTTTACACATGAGTTTCTTCAGAAATAAAACTTGATGTTAGGCAATTCTCTCATTTGCTTTCATACTGAATAGATAGTAAGCACCAGGAAAAAACTTTTTACCATGTGACCTTTACCTAATACCTAGAAAGGAGTTAAATAAATATTTGTGAAACGAATGAATTAATTATTGGTTCCTTATGCCTGGTCAGGAGGTTCTCAATTATTATGTTTTAATGGCTGACAATAATCTTTGTGATTTATATGTGTCCTTAAGAACATAAGCTGTGGATATTCAGTGACCAATATGGATTACAGATTGGTTGCTTTGTGAATACTGAGAGTAATAAAAAGGCTAAGATTCAAAAAGGAAATGAAATCAAGAAAAGTAAGCATAAAAATCTTCCATGAACTACTCTATTCTAGAGGGGGATTTTAAATGGACTCTTGTTAGTACAGATTATGAATTTCAGTAGTTTTCCTGGAGTACTGGAAACAAATGCTACTGGAAGCTCCCTTGTGGCTGAGTGAACATTTGCTTGTAGTGAAATACTTTTTGAAAGGAGTCATTCATGCAGTAGATATCTATTGAGCAACTGAGTGCATGTGCACACACTCACACACTATGTACCAAGTACAAAGTAAGTGCTTGGGGATATGATAGCAACCAAAGTACATAAAAATCTCTATTCTTACATAGAGTTGCTGCTGTTTATTTATTTTTTGCCCTAGGGATCAAACCCAAAGCCTCGTGTATGCTAAGGATGTGCTCTATCCGAGTTTCACCCTATCCCCAATCTTACAGAGGTTTTACTCACCATTTTATCTCTAGTGCTTAAAAGAATGCTTATTAAATATCTGTGAATTAATCAAATAATATTTAAGACTTGTATTAATTCTGAATCATTCTGATCTTTATCTCTTAATGGCCTTCCATTCTCCATGTGGTATTGCATGGTAGATCCATATATAAGGAAGGAGGGCTGTGACCAGACTCCCCTGGAGATAGCCTCTATTTCTTTAATATTTTCCTTTAGTTCTCTGATTTAAAACTCAGTTCACCATAAATTAGTATAATCACCAAAATATTAACTAGTGAAATCTAAAGCAGATATTTTTATAGTAGACAGTTTGGGAGTTACAAAACATTATCTTTTATCCTAATTTTGTTGATGATTTTGCCTGTGGTAATTACAATGAAGTATTATTCATGCACACCAGGATGGTCCCCTTAATTTTAGCAAATAACATGTGCACTATGTACTTCATTTAAAAGAAAATCAATTAGTTATTTACTGTATCTTTCAGTAGTTTTTCTGTATGCTATATAGAAACTGAGAACCTAACAAAATGAACCCAAGCTGTTTCTATCAGACTGCTTTATCTTCATGTTTTAGGGATTATAAAGATAAAAGTAAGGTAAGGTTGTTTTTTTGTTATGTTTTGTTTTTTTGTTTGTTTTTAATTTAGAGCTAAAGCACTCAGTAAAGCATTCACAAAGGTTTCTTTAAAGTGAGTGCTTGGTATATCAGCAGTCTGATAACACCAAAACATGCTTTATAACACATTTATAAGCATCAGAATTCTTTTTAAAAATGTAGCTAATAATCAGGATGAATGTCATTTCCCTTTGTTTGGGTCTCCAGGGAATACTGTTTACTTTGCTTTAAAATTTATGTGAGTCATTTGGTTATATGCCTTTTTTAATTAGCTTGAAGGAAGCAATCACTGGGGAGAAAGCGGAAATCAATTCTGATCCGATATTGATAGCTACTGTGCTGTAAACTGTGTGTCCTTTCTAATTAAATGTAAACATGTTCAGTTCTAAAGTCCAGCAGCAATGACAACAGTCACTAGGAAAGATTGCTTAAGCACCGCTCAACTGATTTGCCTGGCCTTTATTTCTTTCAAAGTTGTGCTTGTGCAATCATTGGTGGGGTGAATGCTGGTTGTAACTGACTTCTTTTAGGTCATCCTCAGAGAAAAGATTTGACAAGAATGTAGAGTGCTCTGTAATACTTAAAAGTTATTTATTAACTCTGTTCTTCTGATAGCTAATCAATGGCAGTGCATAGAGTCAAATTTGGTGCACTAAACTGCTCCCTTGCCCAAAGCTGAGTCTTGGTAAATATTTAATGGCTGTAAAGGTGTTTTGCTAGTTATCAAACTGATATGTTAAAGGACTCTTAAAAGCAACTTTATCTTACCTTCCCTTCCATAAATAATTTGTCCAGCAATATAGTTTATAGGTGTAAAAGAATTTGGATTATTTCACTTTATTGAGTATCTTATTTAGAAAAAGACCCAATGAGAATTAATATAAAATATTGTTCTTTTTAATTGAGTACTATATCACTTAAACACAAGAGAGAAAAACAACCACTAAACGTTTCTCCTTGGTAAAATGCCAACTTGATGTATAAAATAACCCACCCCCTTTCACTTTACTGAACACCACACTGGACTTGTTCAAAACCTGTTGTACAGCTGCTCTCATAAGGAAATGTTATAAAATTTCTGTTGCTTCAGAGTTGCAACATAGTCTGTAAAAGCAGAAGACATTTGGAGTTTTGTTTTTTATTCAGCATTGTAAAGGTTGAGTTTTATGCATTTATGTTTCCACGTCTCTATTGAGTTTTGGCCTCACTTGTTTTAGCTATTCTAACTCCTGGGTAGGCAGAAAAATTGTTAGTTTTCCTCTTAAATAGGAAGAAATCACTCCAGACTTAAATTTGAATACTTGGTAATTGCTCAGTTATTATTAAGTATTCTAAAGTAATTAGAATACTTGGTAACTGCTCGTTTACTTTCTAGAAATGACACTGATTTCTTTAAGCTTGTGCTTATTTCATGTTTATAGATTTTAGGGGAAGTTAATACATTTTTTTCTGGTAGGACAAATATTTTTCATGTACTTCAGCATAATAATTTAATACTCTTAATAAATACTAACTTACTAGAGTATGAATTCTAATATCTAATCATAGAAAGTCACAAATTATTTTCTTAAGTATCAAAGAAGAGTTAGGGACTCAAAGTATTGGACTGAATTATTGATCCTTCAAGATACAGCCCAAATCAAAGGGTCAAAATTAAAAATAAAGAAAAAGTATTAGAATAAAAAGGTGTGTTCAGAATTGGAAAAACATAAAAATGTTCCAGATTTGAGGTACTAATGTTGAATTTAGCAATGTTGGGATGAACTGTTTATTTTACTTTGTGGTGGGTTGAATGGAATATTTATATATATTTTTTCCTTGATATGGCTAGTATATGGAAGAGAAACAGCTTCTTACTGTCAGTGACATATGAAGTTAATTTTTAAGATGTTATTGATGGTCCAAATACTATGCATTTTTTTGTAAAATCCTGTCAAAGCATTATTTAATAATATTGTGTTGTACACTCTGAAAGAGCAAAGCACTATGTTTCAACTTTAGAATGAGTTTTCATTTTGTACATTGGTGATCTTAGTATATCAAAGTTTGGAAAGATGGCATAGGATATAAATGTTTTAAAACTGGTATTTCTGGTTTGTGTTTCTTAAACTCATGTCTATATTGATTTTAATCTCTGAAATGTTATACAATATAAAGATATTCTATTTCTCAAATTTTTTCCAGGAACACAGGTCAGAACAGAACAAGAGGTAAGCCAGCTGATACTTGTCTAGGTTTCAATTTAAAAAGACCACAGAAACCTCATTGGAGTAAATTTAAAATATGATTACTTAAATTCAGTTTGCATAGGTAATCAATTACCATGTAAATGGAAAAGTGTAAACTGGTATACTGCTGCTGAAATAGATGAGCACTTAAATGGGAAATGAAGGTTTTTTCCTGACTCTGATAGACAATTGCACATATGTGCAAAGACAAAGTGTATCAACTAACCTTAACCTGCCAGTTAACCTGTGAAACCAGATAATATGTGGTGTGATGTCATGGGTGATTTATTTCCAAACCCTTTAATCTGTTTTCTCAGAAATTGTCTACTTTGGAAAACTACAAAGACAAGCATGAGCATCTGTAAGAGTACATAGTAGGGCACTTAGCCCAGAGAGAGTGGCAGATCAGAGAGGGTGCCTTGGAAGACAGGATGTTCAAAGCCAAGTCTTAAAAAAATAAGTTTATCAAATAAGGAAAAATAAAGAGTGCACAATCTAGAGGCCATGTAGATTAGCATAGTGGTATGAGAAAACCTTTGCTGAAAATATTGAACTACTGTGCACTTGTAAACACAGCTAGTTCTAAACAGAAAACTTCAGATCTTTGTAAAGTGGTAAGTGAAAGATTTCTTAAAAAGGGAAAACAGCATCCTCATTTCTCTACTTCCGAGTGTTTTCTGAAACTAAAAAATCACCCATTTTTTGATTGCTAGGAAGCAACTGTGTGAAAACACTTGCATCTGGTTGATGCCCATTCTCATTCATTCAACAAATCTTTATAGAACAAGTACCTACTTGGAGCCAGACATTGTTACAGGTACTAGGAATAGCTTAATGAATAAAACAGATCAAGATGTCTACTCCTGTGGAACTTTCAGAACAAAGTTGGTCTAGCTTTAGGAAGATTCAACTGGCAGATAAGGTCCCTTTCTGGACACCTCATTTACAGCCCATGTCCAAGAGGCTCTTTCATCTCATCAATTTTCTATTCTACGCTCTATATCAAGGTTTCATAATGACAATTTATTAGTTTTTAAAACTAAAGTTTTATTTTAAATTTGATATTTTCATGATTAGTCTTTTTATTTTATGTGTATCTCTGGTATAAATTTTCTGTCAACAAAGTGCATTTTGCGGTAATATATCCTTTTTAATTCTTAAAGATATACCCAAATATTATACAAGTATCAAAAAAGAATATTAGTTATAAAGTTCTAGAAACATTAAATTACAAAAACAATTTCCTGAAGCTTATCTATAAAGTACGTTTTCATATATCAAAGCTTATTTTCCAAAAGAAATGTGTTTTTGTTTTTTTTACAAAAAAGAAAACATTAGGATGAGCTGAAATTTTTTGGTATTAAGAAAAGGTCTGAAATCATATCATTAGATTTTGTACTCTTTCAACATCTGCATCTGCATATAAGAGGTTTATGTTTGGGAATCACAAAAACAAACACTACATCTTTTTGAAGTAGTAAATCATAAATACAATGTAATCTAAAAACAAATTCTAATTTAACTTAAATTTAGTAGAGAAATTTTCATTTCTTTTATGCTCTTTAGCTCCCTTTAGATGAAATAGTGAATCAGGACAAGATGGCATCATGGCTGAGCTTACTGTAACAAAGAATGTTTGGGTCTTTTCAATAAACAATACTGTATTTCTTTTATCTGAACATCCATAGTTGCAATATGCTTGATTTTCATTTAGTAAGTTCCTGTTGTTGGTTATTGAATTTATTCATAATACAAGTCAGAAAAATATAAGATGGTCCCAGGCCATAATTTGTTCTTCACCTGGGGAATATACTAAGGGCAGATAACATTTAGCAACAGTTATTTAGGTTGGGGAATATACACACAGTCTTGTTCACTACTTAATATTAATATGTTATTTGAAAGACAGATTCAATATTGAAATAATATAAAGAAGATGGATTTGGATGGGTACAGAACTGAAAACTGGTGTATTTATTTTTATTTTATTGTTTGTTCCTACAGTGGATATGAAGAATCCCAACTAAAGAAATACCAATATTAATATTGTGTAGAAGAAACTGTTTCAGTATATCCAATTTTTTGCAATTTACTGAAATACCTTTAACAATAGAATATTAAATCAAATGATTATTTTAATGGGAAAATGACATGTGCTTAAATCCAATGTGGTAAACAAATTGATAATTATGGTTATTGGAATGACACAGAAATACACTTTCAGTCAAACATGTCATCTTCATGAAATGACACTAAATTTATAAAAGGGCTTGCATGTGGTTAAAAAAATATCCATGTCTATAATTTAACAAACACGTTAGTAATCCTTGTGTTATAAAGTGAATAAGAGTATCCCTGCCTTGGGACATTTAGAGTGCAGTTAAGAAAACATAATTAAAATAGACAAATTAAGAGACTATTTCAGTAGTTCAAGTGATGTATAATAATGGTCTTGAGGAGGTACTGGTTATTGCAGAAAAGAGAACATAGTAGACTCACTAAATATTTAAGACATGAAATTGATGGAATTTGTTGATTTACAGGCATTCAGAAGGAAAAGCAGTTTTATAAAGAAAGTTACTTTGTTACTTTCAGTTTTAGATATTCTGAGTTGGGGTACTCATGAAATACCAACTGGAAATCTCCAGTAGATTGTTTTGATATATAAAGTGAAACTGGAGCAAGAACTGGCCTGAATAGCTACATTTTGGAATCATCAGCATATAGGTGGGGGATAAAACCAGAGGAGTAAGTGAGAGCAGTGCATGGAAAAGACTTTATAATCATTATCATAATGAAAAAATTGCTAAAGACAGTTTTGATAAAATCACACTAAGACCTTTTTTTTTCCAAAAAGGTATGCTAAATAAAATAAACATTCAGAAATATTTAGAGCTACCTCCCATGTGCTCAGAACTAGAAGACTTATTCCCTTGCTAACACTCTGACAATACAATCACACACTGCATAGTGATGTTTCATCAGTGACAGACATGATGGTGATCCCATAGGATTATAACAGAGGTGAAAAATTCTTATCACTTAGTGATGTAACATCACAATACAATGCATTACCCACGTGTTCATGGTGGTGTTGGTATAAACAAACCTACCATACTTAGTCATATAAAAGTATGACTATGTACAGTCCATAGTAGCTGGTAATGATAACAAATGGCTGTTATTGGTTTATGTATTCACTATACTGTACTATATTTTGTTATAAATTTAGAGTATATTCCTACTCATAAAAGGTTCATTATAAACATAGTATGCTGTGTTATTCTGGCAGCAGCCTCATGTATATTGGTGATTATTCGTCTCCTGATTGCATCAAGTGGCCACTTCAAGCGATTGACCTATACCATCTGGGTTTGTGTAATTATTCTCTATGATGTTCATACAATGATGAAATCTCCTTAACAATGTCTTTCTCAGAACATGTCCCTGTCATTGAATGATGCATGCCTATGTTTTATTTCTTATGTGGACTTATACAAATGCTTCTTTACATAGAGATGTTTCATGTGATGATAGCTCTCATATTGTAACACAGCACTTTATAAATGTTTATTCTTTTTTCATCACAGGACACTTCTGTTATCAATTACCAGCAATGGGATCATGAGCTGTGACTGAGAGATAAAGAATATGAGATTTGCAGTCAAAACCCAGGCTCTTCCATTTAATATCTGTGTGACTTTGGGCAAATTACTTAATTGGACATTAGATTATTCAACAGTAAGATAGTATGGCTTACTTCATTTTAGACAGTTGATATGAGGATCAACACAGATTATAAATATGAAAAAATTCTAACAAAATATAAAGCTTTATATAAGTGTTGGCTAACACTATCATTACACCTTCTGTAGTGTGCTACCCAGATAGTATGGGAAGTGAGGGCTGAAAGAACCACATTAAGGCTGCAATGAAGGCTGGCCCCAGAAAAGGCCTAGAATGTAAAGTACCCTAGAGCCTGTAATCCAGCTGGTGTAAGGCATCTGGAGTCAAGACCATAGTTCAGGTCAGAGGGTACATGGGGTCATGAGCAGAGCCACTAGACAGATCATGAGTTTCTGTGGATGCAGAAACTCCATGCAGCTATGGATCCTGTGCCAGCTGTATGACATAGTGTGACATAGTGTGAAAAAGTCTCATGTTATTTATTCTAGGTCATGACTAACTAGACACATGTTGCAGATTCTGAAAAATGGCTGTTGACAAACCTCCTGAGGTTGAGTTAGAGCTGGATAGTACCCCTAAAACTGACAGGTTCCTTGGATCATACTTATTAAAAAAGAAAAAAAAAAAACTGGGGTTTTTGGCCTAGATGACAGACACTGAAATCTTGAATTTTAAGGAGAGAAAATAAAGTGCAAATACTATTAAACTAGTGAGAAACAGAATAAACAGCCAAGACAATTTCAGTAACTATAAGACTACATTGTATAAGCAAAGAACAGTGGTTTGGATTAGGATACCTTGGGACTAATTTCATTTGTGCCACTAATGCACAATGTTACATTCTCTAATTCTCTTTTGTTTCTCTTAGTCTAACTTTTCTTTCTTCTTTTTTTTTGACTAAAACCCAAGCCCATACACATGCTAGGTAAGTGCTCTACCACTAAGCTATGCCCCCAGCTCTAGGTCTGATTCTAAATTTGTAGATAGTAATAAAAATTATACCAATTTTTTAAGTGCCTTCTATGGGCACTTACATACACTATATCTAATCTGTAAAATAATCCCCCAAAGTAGTTCACATTCTATTTAAAATGGTGAGGTGTGGGGGGTGGGGGTGGGGGAAGAAGGATCGAAAGAGACCAAGTAATTTACCCAGTGTCAAGCAAGTAAATGGTTGAGCCAGGTTGTCAACTGTGATATGCCTTTTTCCAAAGATGATGCATGTCATTATTTTCTCAAGACTCTTTGAGCCTTAAAATTTTAAGGCCAATGTTTTATCAGGTACAGTGAGCCCAAGTACAAATTCTAAATTATATTATATACTGTATCGAAGATTTGTTATGGGATTTTGAGAAAAGCACTAAGCCTCTCCTTTTTTCACTTTTTAAATTATTTAAATGAAGATAATTTATGGTATTAAGTATCTCACAAGAGGTAGGAAAAAAAAGTGCTTATGACTTTGATATGGAAGAGACAAAGAATATAGATAATAATAATAATAAAGAATATAGATAATAATAATGATATATAGATAATAGAATAGAATATAGATAATAATAATGTAGTCACCTATTACATGTCCAAGAAAGCTTTTGAAATTTCTTAAAGTTAAAAAACCACAGTTTTAATGCTCTATGCATGACTTACTAATAAAGATCATCAGATGAGAACTGAAGGAAACTTCTTTCATTGGTAAATAAAATGTACTTGCTAACATCATTTATTTTCTAAGCCATTATTGCTACTTCTTAATACCACTGCTTGGTTTCTAAAAGGCAATTCCTTAGAAGGCCTTTTAACCAAAAATACCTAAGGACTAGAGCTTAAGGAAGAGAGAATGAACATCCTGCTACTTGACATTAATCACATTAACTCAGAGTACCTAACAGACGGCTCTGGCATTACTCCTAACTGGAAGACACTGAAATTAAAGCACAGGGCTTTAAAGTTAATGGGAGTTGCACAACTGAAACACTCTATGTCAACCTGATAATATGCCCCTAAGATATTGTTCATGGATGGTGCCATTCCTCTGTTTAATCAAGAGTTAAAGCATGTGCAGTAATTCCCTATTTTCACAATATTCTTTCTGACAATAAAGATAACAACTATGAGAACAGTTTTTAGCTGGCTAAACCTGATGTACTGGTTTTGTTAATAAAAAATTCATGACAATTAATGAAATGGATCTATTAGACAGTCCCCCAAAGTCGTGCAGCTGCCCCACCTACAAATGAACTTCTCATGACCTATGTTATTCAGAAAGAACTGTAGTAACTTGCACTAAAAATTGTTACATACAAAAGATTCAAACCAAATCAAAGCATTACTCAGAAGCTGGCAAGATATTTCAAGTGAGGAATGCTTGATATGGTTACCTTTAATCAAGTTTTCATTTGCTATTCATGCTTATAAAATGATTTCTGTAATTCATGCTTTTCTATCATATTAAATTTTAGTAAATGAAAATCTACATTTAAAAATAATGTTGAGGCGATTAAAAATAACACTTGGCTGAATTCCAGATTTCATACTTTGTTATTCTAACTGCATTAAAAAGAGTAACTGTTTAGTAGCCATATCTTTTTCTTTTCATCTCAAGTCCTTAATGGTCAAGTGCTAGGCAAAGAAAATCAACAAAAGAAACTCAAGGTTCATAATGACATGTTTGAAATGCTTTGACAAATATAACTCAGGAGGACATTTATTTTTTGCAGTTTCCCCTTTAAAAATTAACTTGTATAATTCATCTAAGTCATGTTTTGATTTTCAAAGTGTATTTGACACCAATTCTTTGGCTACCGTGAATGTATTTTTTTCATTAAATAATTCTAGGACTATCCCAAGAAGTATTCAAATCCATTTCCATATATAAGACCCAACAGTCTACAAATCAAAGCTCATTGTTTGGGAATGACAGACCTACCCAAAAAGATAGGGGAATGGGTTGTCCACAAGGATGATATAGAAAACTTGTAATGTACAACCTTTTCTTTTTTTATTTTTTTTATGTACAACCTTTTCTAAACCAAATAAGCCTCATCTTATTTGAAACTAATCCCTTATTTAGAAATAATTTTTAAAAATTCACAAGTATACCTAAGTAGAAGAAATACTGGCTTCTAAGATACTTATAAGGATATCTCAAGTTGCTTTCTTTCTTTTTTCCAAATTGTTGGTGAGCACCTACACCAAGGTGCAAGACAGGGGAATAAGGTACAGAGATGATGTAGAAGGCAATACTCAGGTGAACAAGCAAGATTCACTGTTTACAGGAGTTGCAACAACAATGCAGAGTACATGGTGATACATATAAAGTAGCTAATATTACTGTGTGGAAGAGATGTCAAGAAAAACTCTGTAGAAAATATTTATCTTGATGAATAAATGTACTATAGACTTTAAAAAATAAAAATTTTAGAATAATTTGAGTAGAGAAACATTATATTCCTATTTAAAACAATATGATTACTGAATTAACTTTATTTTTAAAAGTATTTTTCTAGTTGTTAATGAACCTTTAATTAACTAGTTAATTAATATGCTGTGCTGAGGATCAAACCCAGGGCCTCACACATGCCAAGCAAGTGCTCTGCCACTGAGCCACAACCCCAGACTCCTGAAATTAACTTTATAGATACAGTTGTAAAGTCACTTCATTTAAAATTATGTGGACACAATTTTTTTTTAATTTTTTAAAATTTTATTTATTTATTTATTTATTTATTTATTTATTTATTTTCATAGTTCATTTATTTTTATTGTTGACTAGGATCCCCATGCATAAAGGTAAGCTCTTACTCTTCAAAGATCATCAGAAGTAGAATGAAAATAAAAGAGCTACAGCTCTGTAGCCTATGCTAGCATAGCTCACTTTTGGACACAATTTTTTAAAACATATTAGGGTATGAAGTTTCTTAATAAATTTAGTTACTGCAAAAATTCATGTTCAAATCATGTGAAATACATTTAAATGACTAAGGAGTGGAAAAACAGATGTATGTTTTGATTTTAAAGTAGTTGGGTTATGGATGATATTCATTTTCTTTTTAGCCTTTTTGAAAATTATTTTTAAGTTATAGAAGCTACAGAGTAAAGAAAAAACCTTAAAAATCCTGTACTCACAGAAATATTTGGCAATTTAATTGTGCAAAGAAAATGAATTACTTCTCCAAGTCATTTGTTTAATTCTGTGGACTGTGTCATATACACATTATCCCATGCATTTGTCTCCCATCCCTCCTGAGATCACACTGAAATAGAGCCATCACAGTTTTTGAAAAAAATAAACTCATAAAAATAGAGGAGGGCTGGGAATGGAGAGGGTGATTACTTTTTTTTTTTGAACCAGGGATTGAACTCAGGGGAACTTGGTCACTGAGCCACAACCCTAGCCCTATTTTGTATTTTATTTAGAGACAGGGTCTCACTGAGTTGCTTAGCGCCTCACCGGTGCTGAGGCTGGCTTTGAACCCCCGATCCTCCTGCCTCAGCCTCCTGAGTTGTTGGGATTACAGGTATGCGCCACCACGCCTGGTGGGTGATTACTTTTAACAAGAAATTTCAATATAATCTGGAAGACAGAAAGTTGATGAGTGTGTCAAGAAAATAAACGTGAAGATAAAGATGTATCCTAGAATATTCTACATGGAAACTTTGCAGGAGGTGCTATGGCTCTGGGGTAGAGTTGAAACCAGGGCCTTAAAGCAGAGGACTAACTGAATGTTTCATAGGTCTGAGACCTTTCACCTGAGCACAAAGAGCTGGCACCTTGATATTTACCAACAGGCAAAGAACCTGCCATTTTTACTCTAAAGAAATTTGTTTAACTGTTAGAGAAATGAATTACCTGGAGGAATTTGGTTTGGATAAGCATCCCTAAGTCAAACTTTCCTTGTTTTGGCACATGTGGAATTACTTACCCACAAGCTTAAAATTAAAGTGAATCCCACCAGCTTATGTTCCCTCTTTCATCCCATACAATATACTAACAGAATTCCCACAGGAGAGAGTAACAGATTTACTGAAATTATTATAGCAAATGAAGTCTACCTTGGATACTCAACCTTTCTCTTTTAATGGTGACCACTGTTGAGGGCCATAGGATGAAGAGAAACAAGACAAACAGAAAGATCCTCAAAGATTCCCAAAGAATCAGACAGTTCAGATAAAAATAAGAAAAATAAAGACAGATATGAAAAGACATTACATTGATTATATAAGATTAGGATGCTATTGGGATTGGCTTCTTTTACTTAGCATAATAGTCTCCAGATCCATCCATTTTCTGGTAAATGCCATAAAGTCATTTTTTATGGCTGAATAATACTCCATTGTCTATATATACCACATTTTCTTTATCCATTCCTCTTTTGCAGGGCACCTAGGTTGCTTCTGTCTTAGCTATTGTGAATTTAGCTGCTCTAAGCACTAATGTGGTTGCATCATTGTAGTATGCTGTTTTTAAGTCCTTTGGGTATATACAAAGCAGTAGGATAACTGGGTCAAATGGTGGTTCCATTCCAAGTTTGCTGAGGAATCTCCATATTGCTTTCCAGAGTGGTTGCACCAATTTGAGAACATTCTCTCAAACATATGTATACAAACATGCAACAAGGTGGGGACGGGAAGAATACAAGTTCAATAGATTAGACAAAGGGGAATGAAGGAAAAGGAGAGGGGACAGGAATAGGAAACCCAGTGGGATGATTCTGACCTAACTTTCCTATGTACCTATATGAATACACAACAGTGAATCTCTACATGATGTACAACCACAAGACTGGGATCCTAAGAGTATAAGATATATACCATGTTGTATAACTAAGTAAAATCATACTCTACTGTCATGCATAACTAAAAATAACAAAAATTAAAAAATTTAAAAAAGATTAGAGTGCTATAAAAAGGAAATTAAAAAATAAGAAAATAGGTGTGAAGGTGCAGGCCTGTAATCTCAGTGACTTGGGAGGCTAAGGCAGGAGGATCTCAAGTTCTAGATCAGTGTCAGCAATTCTGTGAGACCCTCTCTCAAAGATAAAATAAATAATAAAAAAATGACTGAGATGCTAGTTTGGTGGCAAAGCATCCCTGGGTTCAATTCTTTGTACAAAAAAAAGTATTTTTGGAGAAGAAAAATACCATTTACGAAATTAAAAGTTAATAGGCATACTTGACTATACAAAATGGTGAATACACTTAAATGTCACTAACTGCACACTTAAAATGATTAAAATTGTAAAATTTATGTCTATAGGTGTGTGTACGTATGTGTGCACATTAAAACATACATATGTATAAACTTGCATCCAACTTGGTAATTAGGAAAGCATTTCCCAAAAAGTCCCTTTTAGCCAACAGATACGACAGTACTTTTGCATCTGTAGACAGTGAATCTCTACATGAGATTCCTCTATGTAAGGAAATGGAATTCTACTTTAAAACAAGAACGTATATATTTTTTCATATTTATACAAATAATATTTAAAATGCATTGACAAACAGAATTTGAAATAAAGAAATTTCTAAGACCATCCATCACAAATTAAAAGAGTAAGAAAATATAAAGAAAAATATGAATCAGTCCTGAAAGTACAACATCTGGCAATTAGGAAACCAGAAAGAAATGAGGAGGGGACAAAAGA
>JAJEJO010002797.1:408745-464494 GCA_020662805.1 Glaucomys volans
AAATATGATTTCCTGACAGTGATAGATACTGTGGGCACTTTATAAATCATCTACAAAGATCAGTTTCAAACTAAGCAACATATACAGGACACCCTGATTCACATTTCTTGTTTGAGAATACAAGCTGCCTTCTGCAATGATACTTCCTCAGTCCTATATCAGCCCACAATGGCTGTGGCTGCTACTGCTATAGTGCAGTCTGTCTACCTTAAAAGGAAGGCAAGTAGGTACTGAAGACTTGAAGGACTATTAGCATCTAATTGGATTTTCTCTCTGGTGCAGTGATTGAAGTAATATGAAACAGTTTTGAAGAGAAATAGTCCAGTTTTGGTTAGGTCAAACTTTTTGTTTTTAATTTAAGAGTGTATCCATTTCTCATTCCTATAATAAGGGACATATTTGAAAGTATGGGACTTCATTAAGGATGGTTTAATAAAATCAGCCATCAAGAGTCCTGAACTTTGGCTACAATCTTGTTTTTCTGTGTGAATGGACAAGTCCTTTGACCTCTTTAGTTAATCTGCCCACATTAATCACTGCCTATCTATCCATATGTTGGAAAGATAGATACCAATATTCTTTAAGTTCTTTGAATAAAATAAAGTCATATTATATCTATATTATTAAAAAAACAGAGAGCTCACTGGAATTAAAGTATTAGAATAAACGAATAAGTCATGTTGACTCTAGCTGCCAGTGGGAGTAAAATGCAAATCAGCAGCATCAACAAATAGTATTGAATTATCCACAGGCACATATCATTGTTCTGCCTCTTGTTTCTTTATTTAAGTTTAACATGTTCTCATTCTTGTAGCTTGTAATACATACAAATGCAGCAACACAAAGAAATATCTGTGAAACTGTTAAGCATTTCAGAGTAGGTGAGAGCATCTGGAAGCGTGATTGGAAAAGCTACCCAGAGAGAAAAAGTAAAAGGAGGGAACCAGAACCTATCTAATTAGGGTATATCTTTACAAAGCTATATATGTATAGCCCTCTCAAACTGTGATGGGCGCTCTTCTTTGAGATTAGAGTTAAAAACCAGGGGAACTAGAGTGTATTTATTTATTCTTCATACAAAAAAATTACTTAGTACTGCAATCAGTCAGAATATCAGGTATGGAAATCAAAGTTAAATAAAGTTTATTTCTTTTTTGTGAAGGATGTGAGGTAAGGGTTAAGACTATTTTCATTTTATTTTTTTACATATAGTTATCCTGTTGTTCTATCACTATTTCTTGGATTGTAGACTTTTTCCTATGAATTTCCTTATCTTCATTGTTGGAAATAAACTGATCATGTCTGTGGGACTGTATTCTATTCCAATGGTCCATATGCATGTCTACCCTTTCACCAATACCAGAGTCTTTGCTGAGACTTTATGGAATATGTCTTGAAATCAGGCAGTATAATACCCCCCGTTTCTTTTATAAAATTAAATTTTGGCAATTCTTAATCATCTGCACTTTCATATAAATTTTAGAATAGCTTGTGAATATCTACAATTAGGACTCATGGAATTTTTATTAGGCTAATGTGGAGTCCACAGGTCAATTAGCAGAGAATTGACATTTTAGCAGTACTGAGTCCTTCATGTACAAACACTGCATATTTCTCTACTAAGTTTTTCCATAAATGCTTTCAGCAATCTCCTGTAGTTTTCAGGGTACAGTGTTAAATTCATCCTCAAATTTTTCATAATTTTGGATGCAACTTTATTTCATTTAAAAATTAATCTTTTTAAATTGAGTCATACTATTTCTACATCTTGTGGGGTACATTTTCATAATTCAATACATGCATATAATGTGAAAAAATCAAATCAGGGTATAATAAGCATTTTTTGATGCAACCTCAAAAGAAATTGAGTATTAAAATTACATTTTGTAATTGTCCACTGCTAATAGATAAAAATATATAACTGAATTTTGTATATTGACCTGAATTCATTCATTATAGCAGTTCTTAAAAAAGATTTCTGGGCTGGGGCTGTAGCTCAGTAGTAGAGCACTTGCCTTGCACATGTAAGGCACTGGGTTCGATCCTCAGCACCACTTAAAAATAAATACACAAAAAAGATATTGTGTCTATTTACAACTAAAAAATATTTTAAAAAGATTCTTATGATTGTCTATGAACGCAATCATACTGTTTGTGAATAAAGGAAGCCTTATTTTTCCATTGCATTTTGCAGTGATCATGACTTCCCATAGAATGCTGAAGCAGTGAGTTGGATATGAACATCCCTGCTTGTTTTCTACAAAAAAGTCACAGAGACTTTATCATTAAATATGATAGCTATAAGTTTTTTCCTAGATGTTCTTTGTCAGGTTGAACAACTAAACAGGTTTTGAAATTTTATCATGTGCTTTTCCTGCATCTATTGAAATTACTGTTTCTTCTTCCTTTCTCTGTTAACATTGTGAATTACATTGACTTTCAAATGTTAAACCACTGCTATCTGGTCAAGATACAGCATTCACTTTATGTACTGTTGGGTTTGCATTACTAGTTTTTGTTCTCTATAATAAGGGTGCGTCTCATCCAATCCAATCTATAAAGTCGTAGTTCTCAACAGAATAAAGACTGATCTCTCTTGAGCAAGAAAGAATTTTGCCAGTATGTGGCCTTAGAACCAAATTGCAGCTCTGGCTATACTCTGGATCTCCAGCCTGACAGCCTTCACAGTTGAACTTCAATGTCAGATGTTTGGATCTCCATGCTACCAGCCCATTCTGCAGATTTTGAACTTGTTAGCCTAATCTGAAATGATTTCTTAAATTAAATCTCAATTTCTCTTTCTACACACACACACACACACACACACACACACACACACACCCTATTGGTTCTGCTTCTCTGGAGAACCCTAATATAAATTTTGGCACTGGAGGTAATATGCTGCTGCAAGAAATGTCTAACATATATGCAAGTGGCTTTGGAAATGGGTATGAATAGAGGCTGAAAGAGTTTTAAAGTGCATGTTAGAAAAAGCCAAGATTGCCTTGAAAAGATGACCAGTAGAAATATGAATGTTAAGGGTAATTCTGGTAAGGTCTCAAATGAAAATGTGGAGGGGGAAATGTTAATGTGCCTGGGAAGAAAGACTGTCTTTGTTATGTAGTGGCTAAGAATTCAGTCAAATTGTATTCTAGTGTTTCATGGAAATTAGAATTTATAAGTGATGAACTTGGATATTTAATTTAGGAGATTTCTAAGCAAAATACTGAAAGGATGCCCAAGTTTCTTATTATTCCTTATGGTAATATGTAAGGAAAAAAAAAAGATGGAAAGGAATTGTTAAGCAAGAAGAACTGTTGAAGAAGATCTGATTTGGGAAATGCTCAGCCTATCCATATTGCAAAAAAGAGAAAGTATGTTCAAAAGAGAACATTAAGGTGGGTCAGTTGCTCAAAGAAATTATGGGTGTGACTCATGGATCTAATCAGGCACCTAAGCCCAGGAATGGATATCAGGTAAAACCAGCACAAATGCTGCCAGCTTGGACTAAAGAGGATGAAGACGGGGAAAAAATGAAGGCAGTCTGCTGGACACGTCGTATTCTACAGGATAGGACAATACTGATATCTAGCTACAAAAACGTTATCCTTCAAGAAAAGGAAAGAACAATCCTGAAGACAATTCAGAGATCACCAGGGCTACCACTCCCACAGTAGGTCCAGGGGGTGAAGCTATCCCCTCCTTAGGGTCAGTAGGCCAGGCTACGACCCCAGGTCTCAGGCCAGGGCTGCCACCTAGGCTATGGAGAAACACTACTACCAAGGGCCAACAGGGCAATGCTGCCACCCCAGTGGCCACTGAAGTTGGAGTGCCACCTCAGAGAGCCTAGAGGACAGAGCATTGCACCAAAGAGGATTATTCCCTAGCCTTAAAAAAGAATGTAATCTGCCCTGCTATGTTTTGAACTTGATTGGGATCAGTGACTTCCTGTTTCTTTCTAGTTTCTTCCCTTTTGAAGTGGGGATGTCTATCCTGTACCTGTCTATCCTGTACCATACTTTAGAAATAACTTATCTATTTTGAGTTTCACAGCTGGTGAAGAATACTGCCTCAGGAAAAATATACCTTGAGTCTCATCCACAGTTGATTTACATAACATTTAAGCGATTTAGTACTTAAGAGTTGATGGAAAGGATTGGCTTTTGGGCTGTTGAGGGTGATGGGTGTGAATGTATTTTGTATGTGAGAAGGACATAAATTTTAGAGGCTTGTAGGGTATAGTGCTGTCGACTGAACTGTGTCCTTCAAAATTCATATGTTGAAGTCTTAACCCTAGTAACTCAGAATATACTCATATAGTCATATTCTGAGAAAAGGCCTTAAAAATGGAAGTTAAGGTAAAATAAGGATATTAGGGCTGTGACTTTTTAAGAAAAAAGGATTAGGATATTCATCGAGAGAGGCATACGGGGTATAAGTGCACAAAGAAAAGACCATGTGAGGACACAGCAAGAAGGTGGACACATGCAAGTCGAGGAGAAAGGCCTCAGGAGAAATCACACATCCAACAACTTGATCTTGGACTTACTCTCTTCAGAACTGTGGGAAAATAAATTTCTGTTGTTTAAGCCACCCAGTCTGTGGTATTTTGCTATGGCTGCCTAGCAAACTAACACAGTGTATATATTTATTGATTTCACAATGGTAAGTCAACTTTGCACTGCTGAGATAAATCCTTCTAATCACTCCTTTCATATGGGTTCAGTTTGCTAGCTTTAAAAAAATCAGATAGAAAAATATAATGTAAAATTTAGCATTATTGACACTTAGTTCATTTACATTTTTACACCACAATCACCATATTTAGTTTCAGAATATTTTTATCATCTCAAAAGGAGATCCTGTAAACCAATAAGCAATCACTCCAAAATCCCTACAATCTCTATTCCCTGGCAACCATTAATCTGCTTTCTGTCTCTGTGTATTTGCTGATTCTGGAATCATATTAGAAAATCATGCAATTATGCCTCTGCATCTGGTTTCTTTGACTTAGCATGCTCATTCATGTTGCAGCATGCATTGGTATGTCATTTCCTTTTATGGTTGAAGAATATTCCATTGTATGAATACATTACATTCATACACATGTCACATAATTTATGCACTGATGGATATTTCAGTTGTTTCATGTAACATATCATATCATTCACATTCATATGACATATCAAGTCTTTCACCAATGGACATTTTAGTTGTTCCTGCCCTTTAGATACTGTGGACAGTGCTGCGACAAAAACAGCATACAAGGTTTTGTTTGAACATCTATTTTCAATTTTTTTGGATATATAACCAGGAATGGAACTGCTGAGTCATAAACTAATTCTGTGTCTAACTTAGTATGTAATTATTAAGTTGTTTCCCATCATAGCTGCACCATTTTATGTTCCTACCAGTAATGTTCTAGTGTTTTGGTTTTTCTATATCCTCCTCAATTCTTGTTATCTTCCTTTAAAAAAATAGTTATCCTAGTGGATATTAATAATAACTTTAATGAGAATTGAAGTTTTGCTCTATTCTAAGTTAGTTTAGTAGAAGACAATGCTTTGTGGTTGAGTAAACTTGCAGGATCTTTCTATCACAATACTTTCATGATTGAAATGATGGTTCAAGTGAATTCACTGTATTTCTCATTAAGGTTGTTCTCATGGACTTGTTATGAAAGCAATGCCATAAGACCATATCACAACAAATTTGTATTATATAGTTTTGTAAATGGACTCAATATGGCACTATTATGGAATTCTAAACTCTGATTTCGATTTATAGTGAATAAAGATGGGCCTAGTATATGTGTTTCAAATTTAACTTATCATTAACTATGAGAAATATGAAAGAAGCTAAAAATCAATGTTAATTCACAGATCAGGAATTATGAAGAAAAGAATAGTTAATGAGGAATTAAAACACAAAATACAGTTTAAGAAATGAGAGTATAGGATTGGGGATATAGTTCAGTGGTAGCATGCACAAGGGCATGGACTTGATCCCCGCACTGAATAAAAGAAGTATAAGCAAATACTTTTGAAAATAAAAAGTAGAATATAAGTAAACACAGGGACTAAATTTAGGATTACATATTCCTAAATATGAAAACAAGTGATGGAACTAAAACTTTTCTTAATTTACATTTTCTATTACGAATCTTTAAAAGTACTGTTTAAATGACTAAAATGTTGTAAAACACAGCTTTGAACAAAATATATATATTTTTCTTTCATATGTTGACTTTTAACCTATTTTCAATTTCACAATATTAAGATAAATGACATATAATAACTAATAAATAAGAGTGTATGAAGACTAAAATTAACAAAACGGGTTCTTAAAAAACTGAGCTTCTCTATAAAGTTTCTGATTTCCTTTCCTAAATATCAGAAGTATAAAATAAAATAAAGAATCCTTGAAAAGTTAATTCAATATTTACTACATCATGTGGATGCAATCAGCATGGCTATGGAAACTTGAAAGAACATAGAAAATGTTTTCTCAACAAACAAATTTTAACAAAAAACTAAAGATGGAGAAGAAACTTTCATATTTACAAAACATATATCTATAAATTGCAGTGTGTGGATTTTATTTAAATCCTGATTAAAACAAAAAAACAAATTAATAAGACATTATGACATTAATGACGCAATTCTAAGTTTCAACACTGTAGATTTGATTTTATGAAGTTATTGTTAAATTGTTTTCAACTATGCTAATGGCACTGTGATTAGAGTGTTCATATTTTAGTGATATATACTCTTATAAACAGATATACTTATAAATGAAATGATACCATATATGTAGGATTTACTTTAAAATAATACCAGAGAGAGTAGGATTGATGGTTTTGGGAGCAAGTGATGAACACATGTTGGATTAATTCTATTTGCTTTAGTACATGTTCAAAATTCTCCAAATGCATTTACAAAATTCATTTTGGCTTTTAAAATGCTTTAAATTTTATATAAGTTACAGAAATATTTGAGTAAAAGTTATACTATTAACGTTTTTAAGAATAAGTTCTAGGTTTGGGGTTGTGGCTCAGTGGTAGAGCACTTGCCTACTAGCATGTGTGAGGCCCTGGGTTAGATCCTCAGCACTAAATAAAAATAAATAAATAAATGTTATTTAATAAAAAGAGTATGTTCTAGATTCCCAAGGCCCCCCAGGAAACACAAAATCAAAATTAAATGTACATTGGCATTAAAATTCCTGCAAATTTCTCTCAATTCCATAATGTAATGCAGTATGCTCCTTACAACTTCTTCACCTCTGCTTTAACTGTTCTGCCAGGGTGGAATGTCCTTCCTCTTTCTCCTCCTCCTCCCCTTTTTCTATGAGAATCCTATTTGTTCATACCTCAGTTCTCAAGCATTCCAAAAAATATTCTCTCTTCCAGCCTATAACCTCTCCCTCTGTGACCTTCTATGAAAATGTCCAATTATTTCACTTAATGGCAAACGGTATCATATGCTTATTTTGAGTACATTTTTCTCTCCACTTAATTATAATTTATTTGAGCACAGCAATTGTACTTTATCCTGTTACTATATTTTCCACAGGACATAAAGTCCTTAGTCTATATTAGGATATTAACAAATCTCCGAAGAACAGAAAATGGCTCTGGTTAATGATTACTTCTAAATATGGTTATTGTTATGTTAGTGATTGTACTACAGTACTGATAAAACAACAAAGTAATACTACACATACTAATAAAAATAAAATATTATGATTATGTGTGGATAAAATTACCATCAGGCATAGTATTTACCTTTTGTAGCCCGACATATGATATAATGCTAGAGCTTAAAGGTTCTCCAAAATTTTTTTGCCAAAGGTAGTCTATTTATAAATCCAGACACTGACTGCGGTTGTAATGTGTATAGTTTGGCTGAACACAGACAAAGACTGTTAAGCTCCAAGGCAGGTCAGATCCTCTTACAGTTTTAACCTGTCTTTAACATGGTCTCGGGTATGTTTTGTGCAATAAACATACCAATGATATGCAACTCAGGAAAATAATTGCAAAGTCTTAGATCTTCCTCAGGAGTATTTCTAAAGGAGATGCAGGTGGGGGAAGCTGTTTAGCAGGTGGAGAACAAGGCCCAGGTATCAGATGAGTTAGTGATGCTTATGCTTCTATCACTGGCCCTGATGTGACCTAGGGCAAGTTAGTTCACTTCTGTGATTCAATTTCCCCATTTGTAAAAGGGATAATGTCTCACAAGGATATGGAAGGGATTAAAGGAGATAATGTATGTACCAAACTCAAAGATATAGGAAGGAGGAATTAGAAACGTGGCTTTATAAAATTACATACTCATTTTCTGAAATAAAAAAATTAAAAGAAAACTCTGGCAAAAATGGTATATTTTGAATGTGTACTCAAAAGAAAAAATATGTCTGTAACAGGTAAAAAGAAAAGTGATGAAAATTGTTAAATTTCTAATTCTCAATAGATTTCTGAATATTAAAATGTTCCTGTGTGAATAAATAACTATTGAAAATAAACTGTAAATCAAAAAGGGCCAAATCTAAGTTCAAGCATATCGTTTTGACTAAGTACTTTTTTAAAAGTGCCTTACAACAAGTTAAAAAAAAAAAAAAAAGAAAAAAGAAACCCCCTTAACTCCAGGAAAATCTTGTTCCCAAAGAAATATTGAGATTCCAGATCTATATCACAATATTACATATAGAATCTAAAATACAACAAATAAACAAAAAAGCCTCCCCAAACCAAATCAAACAAAAAAACTTGATATGTATTAATACACTCGCAAAGAAAAGCTGATGAAACAATATTAATTTTTAACATAGGGATTCACCTTTTTTAAATACCTATGTCTGTACCCATGCACAGTATAAAACATTGTACATACATTATTTCATTTGGTTATTCTCAACAATGATGTGAGGCAGGTATAATTACAATTTCTATTTTGCAGATCAGGAAATTGAGGATTTGAGAGGTTAATTACTTGTCAAAGCCCATTCAGTCAGAAAGTCAGAGTCTGTACCATCTGTTTTATTACAGCCTTAGGTCTAAATTAAAAATTATATCAAAGAAATGAATGCAAAATAAACTTTTTCAAGTAAAAAGATAAACAGATACAAGTGAAGCAGATTTAGAAACACATGAAGTTTCTCCATTTTGGATTGTATTTTAAGTCAACAGTGTATCCAGTTTTTTAGAACAAAATCTCAGTTCTCATCTTTTTCAAATAATTGATATTTTGGACAATTTTAATTTTTTTATAGTTCAGAACACCTAATTAATCTTTATAAAACAAGTAGGCTTTCCATGGATTAAAATATTTATCAGATTAATAATGTCTAACAAAACTAACTAAAAATGACCCCGAGTCTTGAACTTTCTGATTGTGTCACAGAGTAACTGAATACTGCTTATTTCTGATTCAATCAGAACCAGGAAGTTTTAGCAGATATTTGAGGAAATGACTGGAACTGTATTAATAAATAATGATATTCATAAAACCCTTACAAAGCCAAAAGGAGTAAGATATATTGTACACCAATATTTAAAACAATAAAAGAACAGCAAATTAAACCTCAATAAATTCAAAAGTTTCAAAAATATCTTATGTTTGGAATAGTTAGTGAAGCACATTATCATTATACTGACCTGAGTTTAAAAAACAACTTTTATATTTGGAATTATGGGGAAAAACATTCAATCAAGTCTCTTTTGACTGTAACAAACTTGTGTAACACCAACATAAACTTTAGGGAATAATTACTTCATGATTTAGAGTGAACACTCTAGTTATTTCACATATAATTGAATCTGGAATATTTACACATTTAAATGCCTAACTGCAGGTACCTAACTGCAGGTAAACATTTATCCTTCTGGGAGAGGCCCAGGTAGAAAGGCCCATGGCAAAATAACAATGTTAAGTCCCGGATATCTGACTGTTCTGCCAGTGCCGCCCAGTCTTAAAAAGACTACTGGATCATCATTCTCATCCTCAGTCAATATTTACTAAGCTCTTTATGACAGCAGTGGCATTAGAAAGTTTATAGAAATCAAGAGTAGTTTAACGACCTCAGTTTATTATACCTTGTACTATGTTACCAAAGTTATTTACTGTTTTTGCAATTAATAATCAGAATGTTCCTGAATAAAGGTCTCCAGTCATTAGCTATCATTTCCATTAGCCAAATATTTTCAACTAGTTAGATTTAACAAATCTCTAACGGATTTAATAATAAACATATGTCCAATAAAGAAAGGAGAGATAGAACATTTCTAAATCAAATATGCTACACTAAAATAAGGATAAAAGGAGGGGAGGGGGATCCCATGAAAATAGAAAGGAGACCAATGGAGCAGAAGAAGATAATTTGGGGGAAAGATGGGGAGACAGGAAAAAGGAGGAACTGTGGAATGAAACTGACCAAATTATGCTATGTACATATATGAATATGACATAGTGAATTTTACCTTTATGTATATCTGTAACACAGCAATTTAAAAACAAAATTAAATAGAAGAAAGACCAGCAAAGCAGGAGAGGAAGGAACGAGGAAATACTGGGAACTGAAATGGAGCAAATTATACTCCATTCATGTGTAATTATGTCAAAATAAATGCTACTACTATGTATAATTAATTGTAAGGTACCAATACAAACATTCAAAAATAAATGTTTTAAAAATCTAATTGTACTGAGTGAAATTTCTTACAATATGAGGTAATTTTCTTCTTTCATATTGTTATTTCTGGTCATAGCTAATGTTTATAGAATTGAGTTTTTCAAAAAGGCACCCTTTTCCACACCAACCTGTCATGAGCCCCCACTTCTATCAAGTGAAGGAAGAATGTTAATATTTATTTTGAAGTTGGTAAGAGATGTAACTCAGTGGTACAGTGCTTGCCTCACGTGTGAGGCCCTGTGCTCAATCCCTAGTAGAACACACACACACACACACACACACACACACACACGTTAATGGTTTTCTAAACATTTTATTTTATTTAAAAAAGTGCCTGATTCTTCAATGAAAGGTACTTTCAACATTTAAAATATTTGGCAAACCTAAAACCTCAGCAAAGTCATGATTTATACGTTTACTTCTCATAATATAGGTGAATAAATGTACTTTGGATTTTAACTCACTTAGATATTTTGTCTTATTATAAAATATAACACTTTTAAAATGTATTTTTCATAGATGCTTATATTTCCAGGTATGGTATTTATGGAAAATGATAATTTCCACAGGTTATTATGGATAAGGGTCATTTAAAAATCAAACATTCATTCTTATAATTTTTATATAAAAAGAATGAATATACATAAAGAATTCAAATACTTTATCAGAGTATGAAAGTTAAACTTCCCCTCCTTTCATTCACCAATCATTCTATAAGAAATCTGACTCACTCAGTCCCTCTTCCCAGTTAATTTGCTGTTAAGTTCCTGATGTATGACAATGTTTAAGCATATACATATGTATACTTATGCATTCATTCAAAAATATTTATTGAACACCAAAGATGTGCCAAGAAGCACTGATTTTAAGTATAAGAAACAGTGATAGACAAAACAAATTCTTGTCTTTGAAGAACTTATATTCTAGAGGCTAATCCATAGATATGGTATAGTATAGTGTTGAGTAGACATGTCCATTGTGAAAAATACTTAAGGAGGGTATAATAAATAGGAGGTAATAAGGGGGAAGGCTATTTTCAATAGTGTGGTCAGGGTCATTTAACAGAAAGTTGAACAAAGAACATTCATGTGACATTTTGGGGGTGGAACACTCCAGGTAGAAGAAGCAAATATGAAGGTTGTGAAATGGGGCATGTTTAGAATGTCTGAGAGAGCAAGGGAGCTAGTGAACCAAGAGTAGAACCATGTTAAGAAGTGAGGGTAGAGAGGAAGCCAGGGACTGGAGTATATGTTTACATATATGCATACAAACATCCCTTTTATAAATAAGTAAGATCAGAACACAAATCTGGGCACAGAGACTTAAATGCTGGAAGGGTTCAGGTGGATGGCTTTAAATGCAGGTAGTACGCAGAATGGGCAATGTGGTCCAATGGAGAATGCATGATCTTCACAGGAGATCTACTCAGCCTCTGTTAATTGTTGAAATGCACATGTAGGATGGTTAATTTTATGGGTCAACTTGGCTAGGCTATGGTACCCACATATTTGGTCAACCCGGTCTAGATGTTGCTCTGAAGATAACTTTTAGATGTCATTAACATTTAAATCAGTAGACTTTGAGTATAGCAGACTACACTCCATAATATGAGTAGGCCTGTCCACTCAGTTGTAGGCCTTCATATAAAAAGACTGGGATTCCCTGGGGAAGAAGAAATTCTATATTCTTGGACTAAGGACTGCAACATCAACTCTTCCCTGGTTCTCCAGCTTGCCGGCTTTCCCTGAAGACTACACATTTGCTGGCTCCCTCAACTGCCTGAGCCAAGTCCTTCAAATAAATCCCTTTCCCTATATATGTATTGGCTGTTGGTTTTACTTCTCTGAAGGATCCTGACTAATAAACATGCCACATTGTTTGTTAAACCTAAGGGTCCTACATTGTCACATCTCCCAGTTTTTTATTTTGGTAATCAATTTAACATTTTTTTCAATAATATGTAGAACAAAGAAAACATTCATGGGAAAGACTCTTTTTTTCATGATAATAAAAAAAAACATTGCAATGGAACACTAGATAATAATTTTGTCTCCTAAAATTTTCTAAATTCTAAATTTCAAAAGAGATAAAATCCAAATAAATGTTTCTGATGATAGATTACAAATTTGAATACTGGAGTTTGGAAAAAAAGAAATTTTGTGGGTAGTTTTATTATACAGAGACCCAATTTTGTCCCACATTCCTATAAATAACTAACCTAGAAATCTAGATGCTAGATTAGGTTCATGTTATATCCAGTCATTTCATTCATTCACACATTTATCACTGAGTTATTACATGCATTGCACAACTACTATGCCAAAGAAACTGAATCCAAAAAAATTTTCAATTTGGTGCTACATTTGATTGTTTATTTTTTATTTTTGGCATTTATAAGTCTGTTGTATATAAAGAACAGAAGCTTTGGAAAGGGAATTAAGACACATATTTATACAATTATTGCACAAGGATGCATGGTGAATAAGTATGGTAGAAATTTTCAGTAGAATGAGATCACTTCTGGTGGAGATCAGAACAAGATAAATGCAATAGTCAGTATTTAAACTATATTGTGAAAGCTCAGGAAGAATGGAATAGGCAGAGGTGGACTGTTACAGGAGGCAGAAGTGGGCTACATAAGGAAAATACTGAAGTGGGAAAATTCTTGTTGTGTTCATGAGATTGGGAATGCATGTAATAGTCAATTCAGTGCAACAGATATTTGTTTAATGCTTACTGTGTGAGAGGCAGTGTACCAGTGACACAAATACAAACAAACTGGGAGGGAACAAGATGACTGACAAAATATTACATCAGAAAAAGAGGTGATGGCAATATTAAAGAAGTTCTCATCTGTTAGGTTCAAGTTGGAATGTATAAGTAATTTGGCTTGTATGTATAAGTAATTGGTTAAATACTGCTGATGCCTGACTCAGTCATTGAAAATAAAGTCTTAGGAATCTTAAGGGGAGTAAGTAATGAAGGCAACCTGATAAGCAACAAAAAATGCTTGGGCATGAAATTATTCAAGTACGGGCCAAGGTAAGAGAGGCAAAAATGACAGTGATTACAGGGAAAAAAATCTAGAAAAATGTGGTGATAAGATAAAGGAAAAGTCAAAGATTATGTATATAAGAGTTAACACTTGTAGAACTTTAATAACAGTGATGATGGGTGCCAAAACCAAAGGAAAGCCTACTTTTTTATCTAAAAAATAGGAAAGTAAAATTTTCTCAAGCTGATAGAAATAATGTTTACAAATGTCAAAGTCCATGACCTATAACTGGCAAACCTACTCTTACACTAACTCTGGATCCTTTACTAGGCAAAAATCACTAGATGTCAAAATATTTTGTAAAATTTATGAAATTTCTGAGACATTTTGGAGAACAACCAACAGTAGCTGAAAGCTATACATATTGAGATTTAGTCTTATTGTTCTAGTTTACTATGTAGAAAAAGGCACAGATAATGCAAACTGATAATACAAAATGTGTTTTTTTGGATACAAAGTCACAGAAGATGTGAATTATTTCTACAGCAGTAGCCTTTTTACTACTTTGTTGTTTTATGTTTCCATAAAGCAAAAATTAATTTTATAATATCACTATTAACAGATTTCATTTGCATAGTGTTTTGAAGTTTTCAAAAGACAAATACATTATCTCATTGATATTCATAATAAATCTGCCACGTATTATTTTTGTTTACAGGTGAAGCAACTAACATTAGGAAGTTAAGTAACCAATTAAACATCTTCCATAAGTTGAGAAAAAGGGAAGAATCTTTATATTCCAAAGTAGCTGGCCATACAGAAAATACAAATTTCAAAAACTTTTAAACTCCTTTAATTTTCTTTCAGTTTAGCATTTCAGAGTCAAAATAAATATACATGATAATCTGACTAGTAAAGGTGAAGCCAACTGTACATTAAAAAGGTCTCGGAGATAGGTACAACTTAATAGCATGAGAGGGCAGTTCTGATGCTAAACATTACTAACCAAAAAAATGGAATCTACCTCATATGAAGGGGTAATAAATTCCATAAAATTGTGGAGCTACAAAAAGCCCAAAATGTCAAAATTGAAGATTCTTCCTTTTTCCCTCTCAACTAGTTAAATGTGGCATTTAATAAGTTATTCTACCACTGAAAGTCAATTACTTCACTTTAGAATTTAGCTATGATAAAAATATAATTACATGGAAATGTAAGTTAAGGTTTCTTGTATTCTTTTTATCACTGCTTTTGCAGTGTGGTACCATAATGTAGCTCCATGGACAGTTAATTTCTGCAGAAAACATAGATACAATAAAATTCTTATGTCACTGGATAGGCTAATAGGCATAACCAATTGGAACAGAACTAATGAGATGAGAATTGAGTGTTCAACTCCACTATCAATGAAGAATTTGTATTGAGAAAAAATACTGCTTCATGGTTAGAGTAATGCATGCTCATAGCATAGTTCCAATGAAGAGCATAAGGTTCAATGAAAAACTATCACCACCACAAAAACAAACATCAGATCCTAATGATAATTCTAATATTTCTATTATTGTTATCATATATATAGACAGATGCATATAAGAAGAAAAAGACTCATACTCAATAAAATTTATAAAAGGAATTGACATGGTTTGAATGTGTTTCTAAAGTTCACGTGTTGGAAACTTAGACTTCAATCCAGCCACATTGGGAGATGGGGCCTAATGAGAGGTGGTGGTTAGGTCATGAGGATGAATGGATTAATGTCATTATTGTAGGATGGGGTTAATTATCACAAGAGTGGCTGTGTTATAAATGCAAGTTTAGCCCTTCCTCTATTCTTGTCATCCTCTCTCCTGCCCTTCTACTTTTTACTATGGATGATGCAGCACAGAGGCACTCACCAGATACTGGAGCCATGATCTTGGACTTCCCCACTCTCAGAGTCATAAGCAAAACAGATTTCTATTCATTACAAATTGTCCAGTCTGTGGTAATCTGTTACAAAATAGTATGTACAGACATATATATATATATATGTGTGTGTGTGTGTATATATATATATATATGTATATATATATATATATATAAAATAGTCCATATAAAATGGACTGACACAAGGGCAGACAAAATTTAGAATTTCACTCCTTTTGAGTATATTTTATATAGCCTCTATCTTTATAGTTTTATGACATTGAAATGCATAAACCAAGTAAGTAGGTTCATATTTAGCCCACTTTTTACTAGATCAATCACCTAAGCATTGTAGTTATTTTAAGAAAATACTAGTACAATCATGGAGAACATACTAACTTAAGATACCGTATAAATTATTCAGGTTATTTTTTGCTCTAAAATGTGTAATTTACCAGGTTCTGATTGGTATTACAGATTCACATACAGATCAGACAAAATAAAATAAAAATTTAAAAAACATTAATTGCTATTATGATAAATAAGCACATTAAATCCTACTACTGGCACCAAACAACAGGATATAATTCTTGTCTAAACATTTCAATTTGCACTTTCTTTAAATATAAGGAAATATAAGGAAGCACTATAATATCACCAAACATTGAAACACAGGCATGCCCTCAATTAGAAAAGAGTTTGTTATTATTATGCCTCTTGAACTTAGGAATGCAGCACTACAGGTTTACAACAGGAAAAAATCATTACTAAATACAAACTAATCCCTATAAGTTTAACCCATTTTGCCCCTTTGTCATAGATGTGGAAAACCTATAAAAATTTAAATATGATATATATATATAAACTTATAATGTATAACATACAATATAATTATACAATACTAAATATGTAATTATATTATGGTAATTATATCAATTATACTATATTACTTATAAAATATTAGTGATAGTATAATACTGATTAATATAATGTATTTAAGCTTTAGATTATAATTTCCAACATATTTTAATGCACCTCTTTCTTTTGTTGAAATATTTGCAGAATTGAAAACCTTAGACTTAATGAATAAGATTCTTCCCTGATGAAGCTGTTTACATTTATACTAATGAAGATGTCGCAAATTATTTGGCATTTGGCACAGCAATAAGGAGACACTAATACTTTACTGATAGTGCTTTTATTATAATAAATGAAATTTATTTTAAGCCTTCATACTGTTATTCCCCTCCTGTGAGTTCTTTATGTGAAAGAGCTATTGGTTACAATGCTCAGTTTGGTAACACAGCACCTATTCACTGGCCCCTGCCCCTAACTCATTTCCTTTTCTTAGCACTTAAAATCTTCTAAAACTCAAAAGAAACAAGAAGAACTAAAAAGTATAATCCCATATTTCCATAAAATGAAATGAAATGCTTATGACAACTATAGCTCTTATTCAATTTCAGTAAAAGCAAACAACTTTTGGCAAAAAAAGATTAAAAAAATAAGGATAGTATCACTAGCTGGTAAAATTAAAGGTAAAGTAGAATGAAAGTCATCAGAATATTTTAATCTTCCTCTTAAACTAACAGATGGGCATGCCTTCTCCTCTGTCTATAGAAAGGTGAGAGCCAGACTTGAAGGTTACTCTTACTTCCTGGTATTCACATGAGAGCTGTACACTGACTCACTCCTGGTTCCAACTAACTGTTCTAGTGCTGTATTTTTCATATTTCATTTTTCTTAATTCTTGATAAATAACTTTATTTAATGAACACACACACACACAAAATATGAAAGTGATTTGAATTGCTGAAAGTGTATTTTTTTCCAAGTCTTACTTGGCATAATCCATTATCTCTGAAATTGATCTATCTCTATTTTTCTGAAAATTACAGTATTAGCCTTGGCTTTCTTTACATAAAAATGGAACCTTTCTTTTCCTCTATAAACTAAGAAACTTTGAGAAAAAACCTAATATCTGTATGTGTTGGATGCATCTCACACAGGGATTTGTGTGCACCAATCATTGAAGTATGCAAAAAATAGTTTACTTTCATTTAAATCAAATTAAATCAGAATCTAAGCTTCCAGGAAATTTAAGCATAGTTATTTTGCTAGAGTTGTACACATGGTTAAATAATGACATACGATTTATCATTTTAACTACTATTACTATTCAGTGACAGTACGTACATTCACTATCATCCCAATTCACTTCCAGAATGTTTTCATCATCTTAAACAATTTACACAATCCCCCATCCACTTGCCCTAGTTCCTTTATGAATTAGCCTATTTTAGGTACTTTATGTACATGGAATCATACAATATTTGTCCTTTTGGTTATGCTTATTTCACTTAGTATAATTCTTTCCAAGATGCATGAATGCTGTAGCATGTATCAGAATTTAATTTTTAAGTCTGAATATTTCATTTTCACACACACACACACACACACACAACCACACACCACATTTTGTTTACACATTCATTTGGGTTGCTTCTATCTTTTGGCCATTGTGACTACTGCTGCTGTGAATACTGGTATACAAGTATCTCTTTGAATCCTTGTTTTCAATTCTTTTGAGTATGTTCTTCAGAGTAGAATTGTTGGATTGAATGATAATTCTGTTTTTTACCTTTGAGAAACCATCAAATTGTTTTCTGTAGCAACTGCATCATTTTATATTCCCATCATTAAGCCATGGTGTTCTCTTACCTTTTTGTTTGGATAGACAAATGGATTTTTCTGGAAGATGAACTCATCTTACATTTTTCTTGGGTGTCTACATACATTCTTCTATGCATCCACATTGTATAGGTTTCTTCTTTTGATACATCTAGATCTATAGAGTGATATAGCACTCTTGTATTTCAGTATGAAGATTTTATATATTTTCACCCTTTATAGGGAGCATCTCACATATATCAATATTTTTAGGGATGATATCTAAATGAACATTCAATATATTTACAAATTGTGACCCTCACCTTTTCTCATATTAATTGTCCACTTCCAAAGCAATGATTTAAACATCATCATTGCTCAGACCTGAGTGTTTTACTTTTGAGATATTTTTTGGGGGGTACCTGGGATTATTGAGCCCAGGAATACCACTGAGCTCCCTCCCCAGCCCTTTTAATTTATTTTTATTTTGAGACCAGGCCTTAGTTTCTTGGAGCCTTGCTAAATTCCTGCGGCTGATCTCAAACTTGCAATCCTCCTACTTCAGCCTTCTGAGTAGCTGGGATTACAGGTGTGCACCACCATGCCCGGCCACTTCTGAGATTTTAAATGGCAATGTTCTGAAACCTGACTATAACCTCCTATCCCTTCAGGTCTTGAATCTTCTTGGTCCTATTATATTTATTCTGTAATCTCCTTAAGATTTAAGGTTTCTTGATACTTCCTTTATTTTTTCTCAGTATACATGTCCCTTCAACTTTATTTTCTGACCTATTTAGTTTAGAATATCAAATTATTATTTTAACATTTTTTGCTATTCTCTATTCTGTCATTTTGCCCTAATAATTTATAATCCTGAGTCAGTTAAATTCTTTGCCTTTTGTACTGTAACACAAGGATGGTTGAATGTGGTTGAATGAGGACTCAGCTGAGTAGTCAGAATTGTTTTACCTGGCTCCTTTTTTTTTTTTTTTTTTTCTTTTCTCTTCCCCTTTTGTGGTGTTGTGGATTGAACCCAGAGTCTTGTGCATGCTAGGCAAGTGCTCTACCACTGAACGATATTACCTCCCCAGCCCTTGACTTTTTTTTCTTACCCATATTCAGTTCTCTCTCCCATTCTGAACTTGAGTGATTATTCTAACCCTGTCATTCCTGTCAGGGCTTCCTGGCCTCTCATCTTCAGAGCTCACATCAACCTCTAATTCTACACTCTCAGTTATTCTTACCTTCTTTACTCCTACCTGGGATTACAAGGTGGCTATCTCCCTGTTCAACATGAACTCTTTTGCACTCTTAATTCTCTTTCTTCTCACCTTCTCCAGTCTATTCCATAAAACCCCTATTGGCTCCTTTCAATCAACCACACAAGTTCAAGAATTTGCCATTTTTCAAAACCAGAGAAGCAAAATCCTTAACCTTCTTTCCTTTCTCCTCAACTATCATTATTATCTTTCTTATTCAAGTTTCTTCAAGGATTACTCCATTGTTCAAATTGCCATACTTGTTTATCTAACAATTCAATTCACTGAGAATTGTTTTCTACATTTAATTCTCTAATGAAACTATTTTTTGTGAAAGTCATTAATGGCCACCAAATTTCAAATACAAGGGATACTTTTAATTCTTATCTTCTATCACTATTTAGTAGTATTTGACTTTTTTTTCTTTTTGGAAATCTCCTTACTTTTAGTAATTTCATATTCATTAATTCTCGTACTTCATTGAATTATTTAAAAAATAAATTCACCTTAACATTGGTTGAGTACTAACAATAAGCCAAAAACTGTGCTAAGAGCTTTATATACTTAAACAGTCTATAAAGTAGGTATTGCTATTATTATTTTTGAAAACTTGGAATGGTCAAGGTGAGATTCATTTATATAAGGCTATATAGTGTGTGGCTAATTACAAATCCCAGTGGCTTTACGTTTTTTAAAGTAGCAATAGGATACTTATGAAGCATATCTTTGAGCCAATAATTGCTAACTTTGTTTAGAAGAAATCATGTTCATGTAAATTGAAAAAAGGCCTCTGAAAACAAATATTTTAGCTTCGTAATTTTCAAAATAATTGAGTAATCTGCAACTCAGCAATGAGAAGGAGCCTTAAGAACTGACATCTAAGTTTAGTTTATTTTTCAGGAAGTAATGTCAATTCATGCAAGATTATCATACATCTCTTAAAATTCTCAGACATTGTCACTTCAACAGAGTACCTGCTGCCCTATCTCACAAGGGTAGCAGAAGTTTCCATAAAAATTGTTCATATCAATGGAGCAAATCTGCTAACTCCCACAATGTAACACCAATAGGCACCAATCATATAGTGTTGATAAACGCTTTTTTTGTGTGTGGTACTGAAGATTAAACCCAGGGGTACTCTACCACTGAACCATGTTCCCAGCTCTTATTTATTTTGAGATAGGGTATTGCAAAGTAGGGTGGCCTCAGAATTCTGAGTAGGATTATAGATGTGCACCACCATGCCTGGCTCATAAGTCTTAATAAAGGATTAATACATGTATCCTTTTAATATTTTACTAAGAAGAGACCCTAATTTAATGCAGCTAACAAATGTGCATGTGAAACACCAGCTTTGTAACTTGGCTGCACATTGGAATTTCTAGGAGCTTTAAAACACATGTGTAGGGAGTGCATCAGGATCAGGATTTTTAGAGGTTCCTTGGTGATTCTAACAGTAGTTAACAGTTGAGAATTACTGGTACAAAGAGAGAAAAGACTATGATATTTACTCTACAGTTAAGAAAAAGTGGATCAGTCAGATGCATTTATTCATTATCAGAGTTTGCCTATTTGCCCACCTGTACACTTACCCACAGACACTGACAATAACAGCAAAAACAAATGATTTCCCGTTGTTGTGACAAACTAAATGTATTTGGTGTTTGATAACTGTATTAGTTTCCAAGGGCTGCCATAACCAAGTACCACAAACTGAGTGGCTTAAAACAACCGAAAATTTTTTTTTAATTTACTTATTGATTCATTGAACACAAATGGAGTACAATTATTGTTTCTCTGGTTGTACACAAATTAGAGTCACACCATCTGTGCATTCGTTCATGTACACAGGGCAATGGTGTCTGTCACACATTCTGTTATTATTCTTACCCCCGCACCCTGACCCCACCCCTCCCTTCCCTCTATGCTATCTATCCTTCCTCCATTCTTGCCACCCTTCCCCCCCACATTATGCATCATCATTCATTTATCAGAGAGATCATTCGGCCTTTGGATTTTTGGGATTAAAACAACTGAAATTTAATGTCACACAGTTTTGAACACACTGGCCTGAAATCAGGTGTCAGCAGGGCTATACTTTCTCTGATGGCTCTAAAAAGGAAAGCTTCTTTGCCCCTCCTAGTGTTTAGAGTTTGCTGGTAATCCTTGGCATTTCTTAGCTTGTGGATGCATTGCTCCAGTCACATGGCAATCTTCTGTGTTTCTTAATGTCTTTCTCTCTCTCCCTTGCTTTTTCTCTTTTTGGTACTGTGGATTGAACCTGGGGCATTTTACCACTGAGCCCTTTTTAATTTATTTTGAGAAAGGTCTCATTAAATTGCTTAGGCCACCTTGAACTTGAGATCCCCCTGCATCAGCCTCCAGAATCACTGGGATTCAGGTGGTAACTACCAATGCCCAGCTAGATTGCCCCTTCTTCTAAAAGCATGACAAGTCTTATTAGATTAGGGTTCACCCTAATGACCTCATTTTAACTTGACTTCTCTGTAATTACCCTATTTCAAAATGAATTTTCAAAACATATTCTGAGTACTGGAGGTTAGAAGTTCGGCGTAACTGTTTTGGAGGCGACATATTCAATCTATAACAACCAATTGCTGCAGAAGCTGGTACTTTCATGTCATATACTTCAGTATTTGCAGTTATAAAAATACCATGCACAGTCATTGTTTCTTTGAAATTACAGTTATTAGATGTGCTACTAGAGCTAGGTATTTAATGCATTTGTAATGATGGCATATATAGCAATACATTGTAATGTAAAAACTTCATAGTTGTATTTCAGTAAAACTGTTTTGATTTGGTTGCTTTATATAACAACATTATATTAAGAAGAGGTCTAAATTAAAAAAAAAAAACTACCAATACAGCTTCAGTGAAGTGAATTCTCTTTTTTTTCAGACTTGAAGTTATTTTAACATTAGTAATTGAAAAATAAACAGGGTATCAGTAAATATTTTCAAACATTTTCTAAACCATGATTCACTGTGAAATCACATATTTTACATATAACCCAATATAAAATCTTATTCCTCTCTTCACACATACAGCACAAAACTGAAACAAAATTATAACAAAACAGTACTTATTCTTCCTATACAGGATACAATATGACATTTTCTATTTTATTTCATTAAAAAATGCCAGTTTGAGCCAGGTCCAGTGGCACACACCTGTAATCCCAGCACTTGGGAGGCTGAGGCAGGAGGATCTCGAGTTCAAAGCCAGCCTCAGCAACTTAGTGAGGCCCTAAGCAACTCAGTGAGACTCTGTCTCTAAATAAAAATACAAAATAGAACTGGGGATGTGGCTCAGTGGTGGAGTGCCCCTGGGTTTAATCCCTAGTATAAATAAATAAATAAATAAATAAATAAATAAATGCATGCCAGTTTTGGCTTTTTGAATTAATTTCACAATTACTGGAAGATAAACTAATTAAGTCTGTTAAAAATCCTTTAGAAACATTTCTTTAACTTCTCATAAGCATACTAATAGGTGAAAAGTTATTATGACTGCTACTGATGTAGTATTTAAAAACCATATCAATTAGAGGTGGCATTTAGACAGGAAAATAGTTCAACAGCTAACAAGGTTTCATTTAGACATCTAGAAAAGCATTATGTAAATTTAATAATTTTGGTGGGAGTTTAAGTTTTGCCAAATGCAGGAAGGAAAAGAGGTAGAATAATGAGTATTTTATTAAAGTTAAAAATGTTAAAGTTACAAAAATGCTTTGAATGCATAACGTTTAATTTCACTGAAGTATCTCTTTATTCACTACTGTGAAATTAGGTAGAAACATTTCCCAAACAACATTTACTTAAGCCCAAGCTAAAAAGATTTTTACCTGTAGTAAACTCGTAGTGTCTGGATTTCTTCTTCCAGTTTTTTGTACTGTTCAACAGCAGCTTCTCTGGCTTCTTGCATCGATAACAACTTCGCCTGAAATAGTTAACATTTTTTAAATTTCAAGATTAATTTTGTGGTGTTAAAATACAGTAGTACGGTATGAAGAGAGGTCTTACATTTCTGGGAGCTGAAAAACTTATCAATAGTTTTAGTAGTGTCTCCATTTCACACAAAATGGTCCAAATGTATTAATAACAGAAATACTAAAGACATGAACATTAAATTATGAACTTTGCTCATTTCTAAACTTCCACCTTATTTTATCTATATTATCAGATATATGCACTTCTGCAATGTTTAACTTTATACATAGAATTCAGAATGTGGAACATGGGTTCAGAGCAATATCTAGGGTAGAGATAAGCACAATGGGAGTTTCACATAGAAACTGAACGTGGCTCCACTGCCTGATCACATTAGATTTTCTTTTAACTTTATTAATAGTAAAGCTCAGAAAATTCTAAGTATGTTGCCAAACCATCTTTGATATTTAATGTGAAAAAAACACCCAAGACATATCTGATTCTTACAGATATGAATTAACCTTTTCAATTCCTTTTTGTCAGGGGGGAAAGAATCCCTAAAAGGCGAATGTCAGCAACTTTGAATGATAACTTTATTTTAACTGATAATATATGAACTTAAAAATTATTCTAATGAAGTAATGTGATGTTCCAACACATGTGTATGTTGTATAATGTTTAAATCAGGTTAAACTCTAACTCCTCAAGCAGTCACCATTTCTTTATGGTGACACTTCAGATATATATATTTTAGTTTTTTGAAATGTACAGTTCATTTGAAAAGTACAGTTCATTATTGTTATCTATAGTGTTTTTGGGAGGGTTAAAAATAGTAATTTCAAAATACTTTGCTGTCTTTTCACCATCATTCCCATTGGATTTTAAGAAATGCCAAAACTTTTAAAACATGGTATCAGTCAGATTTTAGTATTATTAATTCAAAATTAAATTTGCGCGAAAAGATTGTTTACCTTAAATGTTGTTTGACAGATAACAAAAATCCAATTGTTGTCACAAACCTTACAAACTACATCAATGCCAATACTTAAAAGTAATTGAAAGTTTCAAGGTGGCATTCTACAATTTTGCTGAATCCATTGTGATTTCAATGGAATTATTTTTTTGCATAAGAATACAGTCATAAGAAAAATCATAATATCCTAATTATAGAAAAATTAATGTAATGAAAGTAAACAATAGATAATGCCACTTTTCTATTTTATTAATGGAGAATTACAAAAACGTGCAGTAGTTTGGATCTTTGCATATAAAGTTTAGGTCCAAGATATTAATTTGTTCTCTATCTGGGCTAATAAATTCTAACAAAGAATTTCCTTGCAATTAAATTTAAGCTTTAACATGCTTTATTCCATAATTATAGATGAAGCATTCTAACAAATAAGGAAAAATCTTTTAAAATAAAAAGTAGGTTTTTAAAAAATTGTTGATGGACACAATACCTTCATTTTTATTTATGTATTTTTATGTGGTGCTGAGGTTGAACTGAGTGCCTCACACATGCATTCGAGACAAGTGCTCTACCACCAACATCCAACCCCATCCCAATTAGTTTTTTTTTTCCAATACAATTTTTTTTAATTCATTTAATTTTGATCCATTGAACACAAATGGAGTACAGCTATTGTTTCTCTGGTTGTACACAAAGTAGAGTCACCCCATCTGTGCATTCATACATGTACACAGGGCAATGATGTCTGTCACATATTCTGTTATTATTCTTGCCTCCCCACCCAAACCCCACTCCTCCCGTCCCTCCATGCAATCTATTCTTCCTCCACTCTTGCCTCCCTTCCACCCCGCATTATGCATCATCATTCCCTTATCAGAGAGATCATTTGGCCTTTGGATTTTTGGGACTGGTTAATCTCACTTAGCATGACAGTCTCCAAACATCATCCATTTATCTGCAAATGCCATAATGTTATTCTTCTTTATGGCTGACTAATATTCCATTGTGTATATATACCACAGTTTCTTTATCCATTCATCTATTGAAGGACATCTAGGTTGGTTCCACAATCTAGCTATTGTCAATTGAGCAGCTATGAACATTGATGTGGCTGCATCACTCTAGTAATCTGATTTTAAGTCCTTTGGGTGTAGGACAAGGAGTGGGATAGCTGGGTCAAATGGTGGATCCATTCCAAGTTTTCTCAGGAATCTCCACACTGCTTTCCAAAGTGGCTGCACCAACTTGCAATCCCACCAGCAATAATGTACAGAATAGAGGACACAGAGACAAACCCACATAAATACAGGTATCTCATACTTGACCAAGTAGCCAAAAACATACAGTGGAGAAAAGATAGCTTCTTCAACAAATGGTGCTGGGAAAACTGGAAATCCATATGCAGCAAAATGAAACTAAATCCATGTCTCTCAACTCAAAATAGATCAAGGACCTAGAAATTACACCAGAGACCCTGCACATAATAGAAGAAAAAATAGGTCCAAATCTCCATCATGTTGGCCTAGGACCAGATTTCCTTAACATGACTCCCAAAGCATGAGAAATGAAAGCAGGAATCAATGTTTGGGATAGAGTCAAACTAAAAAGCTTCTTCTCAGCAAAGGAAACAATCAGCAATGAGAAGAGAGAGCCTTCAGAGTGGGAGAAAATCTTTGCTACACACACTTCAGCTACAGCACTAGTGTCCAGAATCTACAAAGTGCTCAAAAATCTTAACACCAAGAATACTAATAACCCAATCAATAAATGGACCAAGGAAATGAACAGACACTTTACAGAGGAAGATCTACAAGCAATCAACAGATTTATGAAAAAATGTTCAACATCCCTTCTTATAAGAGAAATGCAAATCAAAACCACCTTAAGATTTTATCTTACCCCAATTAGAATGTCTTTTATTAAGAATATAGGCAACAACAGGTGTTGGCGAGGATGTGGGGAAAAGGGTACACTCATACATTGCTGGTGGGAGTGCAAGTTGGTGCAGCCACTCTGGAAAGCAGTGTGGAGGTTCCTTAGAAAACTTGGAATGGATCCACCATTTGACCCAGCTATCCCACTCCTTGGCCTTTACCCAAAGGACTTAAAATCAGATTACTAGAGTGATGCAGCCACATCAATGTTCATAGCTGCTCAATTGACAATAGCTAGATTGTGGAACCAACCTAGATGTCCTTCAATAGATGAATGGATAAAGAAACTGTGGTATATATACACAATGGAATATTACTCAGCCATAAAGAAGAATAAAATTATGGCATTTGTAGGTAAATGGATGATGTTGGAGACTATTATGCTAAGTGAAATTAGCCAATCCCCAAAATCCAAAGGCCGAATGGTCTCTCTGATAAGTGAATGATGATGCATAATGTGGGGTGGAATGATGGCAAGAATGGAGAAAGGATAGAGAGCATAGAGGGAAGGGAGGGGTGGGGTTGAGGTTGGGGGGTAAGAATAATAACAGTATGTGTGACAGACATCATTGCCATGTGTACATGTATGAATGCACAGATGGGGTAACTCTACTTTGTGTACAACCAGAAAAACAATTGCTGTACTCCATTTGTGTTCAATGAATCAAAAAATTAAATAAAAAAATACTAATAACCCAATCAATAAATGGGCCAAGGAAATGAAGAGACACTTTACAGAAGAAGATCTACAAGCAATCAACAGATTTATGAAAAAAATGTTCAACATCCCTAGTTATAAGAGAAATGCAAATCAAAACCACCTTAAGATTTCATCTTACCTCAATTTGAATGTCTTTTATTAAGAAAACAGGCGACAACAGTTGTTGGCAAGGATGTGGGGAAAAGGGTACACTCATACATTGCTGGTGGGATTGCTAGCTGTTTTCTTGACATCAATAATTAATCACTTCACCAATTCTCACTATGCCATAAAGTATGACTAATGGTACTTTGGAAGGCATAGGTACCCACTATGACTAATGGTTAGTTAAAAAGAATCACACAAAAAAGGTCACATTGCATTTAACTCAGTAAAACTCCAAACATTCTGTTTCATATATTTAAGGAATAGCAAATAATAGGTAATAGAAACTTTGAAAAATAAATATATGCAAGTGCTAAATACTTCAGATGATTATTCTGATTTTTTTTTTAAACTGGTAGTTCTGCAAAAGAATAAAAACAAAAAACAAAAACCAAACCAAAAAGTAACTTCTTGTAGGAAAACACCTAGATGGAGATCTTTGCCTAGAAAATTCCATAATGAAAATAGGATTGTGAAAACTTAAAATTCTCATGCTTAAAGAAATATTGAGCATTTCCCTTTCACTCCCACATTTAGTTGGCAATGAAGATTTGGTTTTGCTTCTTAAAGAACTCAATTTCTTAATTCCCAATGTCTAATTTTCTGTCTACACCCTGGTGACTATGTTCAAAGTTATTATAAACTTTCTGGCTTCAAATCTCCTTACTTTATCAGATATATGCTTATCTGGTCATGATATCTTTAGGGGGAAATATCCTTACCCTATTGCAGAGGACTCCAATTTCAGAGCTAGCATCTAGGATGAACTTCATTCCCCTTCACCTCAGGTATAAGATCCAGGTTTTCCCATCAGAGTACTGATTCCTGATGACTCATTTGTACTCATGGAGCAATACATGCCAGAAAGACAGATACAGATCTACTTCTTAGACTTTCTGGGTAAGTAAATCCTTTTTGTTTTGGGGGGGATGCATGTTAGTAAAGTTTGAGTTAGATGCCTGTTACATGGAGCATAAAAAGTTTAATTTAAAAGTGCTATTTACGTCTATTGTATTTCCTAGATTTTTATTAATATAATTCCATCACACTATAGGTAAAAAATAAATTTTATTTCAAAATATTAAGGAAATTATCAAACAAGATACTTTTTCTGTTTTTTGAGCATCCCATTCCCATTTTCTGGCACTATAAAAACTGCATGCTATAATCTATGTACATATTCACCTAATTAAATGCATACATTAAATAAAACTAATGAAACAGTGTGAGAAAATATTCAATGTAAAGTAATTCTCCCACTCCAACCTTCAGTACTATACATCCCCTTTAGTGAGATTGTTGTATTTCCTTCAAGAGATATTCTATGAATTTACAAACAAAACTGCCATATTTGTATTTTTGCAAATAAATACATCCATTTACAAAACTGAAAAATTGACAGCATTGTATACAGTTACAAATCTTGCTTTAAATTTTCAAAAATTTGCTATTTTGCTTTAGATAAAAAAAACCAGATGAATCATACTATCCCACATAATCACATTCGCCAGTCATAACCACTTCCTTTCCTTACAGACCTAAAAGTAAAACATCTCCATGAATTGGGGCTCATCATTTTCAAGAATATTTTATACCTTTACTACAGAGTTATGTCTTCATAGATGTGTATCTTATGTATTTATGGAAAATTGCTTTTTTTGTCAGTAATTCATACTGATACATGTACCTTTTCCTATAGTGTTTTTTATATGCATATTGTGATTATAGATATATTTGGACTTGTTTTTACATATTACCTCATGTTTTACATTAAGCATACTTTGCTTATTTTTTCTCAGACTTATATTTGAATAAATTTTCTATATTTCCCTTTACGGTATACTCTTCACAATCGCCATGTATTCTAATTGAAAATATTGATAAAATTACTTAAACTATATTTTGAGCAGTCTACAGTGAGTCAGGATTTCTGTACATAATTATAATTCTAGGTAAACATGTTATGCCAATACGAGTTTTATGCTTATATTCCTATTTTAGGTAAAATATTTATCCAAACAAAACATCTGCAATATCACATAAGTAAGCACATGGATTTTTAAAGACAGGGTTATTGAATCATAACTTATATAAAGCAAAAATTCATCCATTTTCAGAATACAGCCTTTTATACCCAACAGCTTCTGGCAACCATTTATGTGAGTTTTTGTCCCTACAGTGTTTCTACTTTCTAGCATATTATATAAATATGATGCAGTCTTTGAGTCTGGCTTCTTTTACTTAATACAATGCTTTTGAAATTCATCTATATTATTGCATGAATCAGTAGCTGATTCCTTATATCACTGAGCAAAATTACTTTCTATAGATGTACCACAGTGTAAGTGACATTTGGATTTTCCCCCTTTTTGGCAATTATTAATAACAGCGTTATAAGTATCTGCTTATAGGTCATTTTGTAGAAACACGCCTCTGTTTCTTTTGAGTAAATACTCCTGGAAGTGGATATGCTGAGTCTCATGGTAAGTGTGTGTTTATATACTCTATGAAGAAATTGTTGAACTCACTACCTATACTGAAATAATTTTAAAGCATCTATGCTTAACTAATACCAATGCCTCTTATAGAATGCCTGTCTTTAGGTTGACATTGTATCAAGTGCTTGAAATATATTATAACCTATCCTTGCAAACAACCTATGAGATAATTTCCATTATTGCTATTTTACAGGTGATAAAACAGGTTCATGGAGCCTAAATAACTTATAAACATCATAGAGTTAATGACTGATGGACTAGAATGCAAATTCAGGTTTGTTTGACTCCAAAACACATAATTTCCCTTTACACTGCTATATAACATTCTGTGATATCCATCTCTCTATCTCCAGGTGAAACAATGGAATCATTTGGTAGCAGAGTTATTGACAACAATGGAGGTTCACAGAATAATCAGAATGTGTTTTCCATATTCAGTATTCTATTAATATACCTGAAGTGAATGAAAAAAATTTTCTTTATTAGGTTAGTCTCATAGTTAAATGCCCCATTGTATGCTTATCTTGAGCTGTCATCTAAATAGGACAGCCATTTATACTGGTATTATATTAGAAATGAACTACATTGTTTCCTTAGAGTTTTATCTAGTACTTTAGGATAACAGAAAAAGAAAAGATTCCACTGTTACATCACTGAGTATTGTGGATAAACCACTATTATCCTATGTTCAGATCTTGTTATGTTTGGTTTAAATGTGTTTTTAATAGTTATAATCTGATACAGTTAACCTTCCTTTGGTAACTCCAAGACCATTAATGGATATCTATTTTTATGACAGAACAGAAGCAACTGATTGTATGTGTGATATCTGCTAAGTAAAGAAGCATGCGGTACAAATTAAATCACAGTACCAAACAATTTTAGACTTGGAAAGGATTTTAGAGGTAATCTATTCCCTTACTTTTATAGATGAGGAGATTGTTGCTAATATAACATTTAGAGAAAAACATTTGTAAATTATTCAGGGTTTCACAGCTAATTAGACAGAAAGTGGAACTAGAATCCAAGTATCCAGAAGACACTGTATTTTGCCATATACACCATATATTTTAATACAGTTTAATTTAATATTATGTTAAGTTTTAGTAGAATTATTTTACAGAGTAGCCATAGGTATATATGACTGTGCTATACTATTAAACACATCAGTAAGACATCTAGTTAGATATCTTTATAATATGTCTAGTTAGACAATTGCTCAAGCATTATGACTAGAGTCATCCTAGAATTTTAGTTTTTAACCTCACAAGCAATCTAAGAACCCAGTAGAAAAAAGTCATGCAAAAAGATAACTTAAACATTAAGGGCTATTATCAAAAGGGTAAAAATGACCAGATTTCAGTTGCATCACCTTTTCAGAGAAAATCTGACTTGCTCACCATAGCATACTGACATAGTATAATGCTCCCTAAAGGTGATTCTTAGAGGTTGTTACATCTTATCCTTACATTAGGATGTTCAGTTTATCAGACCAGAGTTGATCAGGTTCTTCACTCAAAAATAGTCACATATGCACTATCTAGTGACTAATGAAGTGGTTTGACATGAGAGAGGGATGATGAGAGCTTATGGGAGAACCAGAAATTAAAACATTAATAGACAGAAACTGACTCAGAAGCAGTGAACAGAAGCCATGGAACAGAGAAATGGAGAGCAGAAAGAGGTACGCAAGAAGCACAACTGTCTGGGACTGGAATGGGTGAGATACCATCCTGGCTCCACCACTTACAAACTGTCCCATTTTGGCAAGTTACCAAAGCTTTATGTGCCTCAGTACCTTCACCTACAAAAATGGGGTAATGGTGCTCTGTATCTTAGAGAGCTGATAGTAGGAGAAAATGAGATGAAATCTGTAAAATATTTAAAATGGTGCCTAGCACATAGTAAATACTCTAATACATGACTATTAAGTAAATAATAGAAAAACAAAAAATAGCTGAATTACCAACTTGACTCACCAGATGAGGAACCAGTAAAGATCTCTGGCACGACAGGTGCGGAAAATAATGATCCAACATAGATATGGCTTATATTCTCAAAACCTTTTTACTCTGGGAGAAAGGGGTCTGAGTCCCTGTGAGATCTTGGTGTTTATGGTTTTCTTCATGATTCTATGTATCTTTACCAAAAACACCCTGCATTGACCAAGGAAATAAGTACACATCTCTTGTTATTGGTCACATTCATGTATTTTTCTATTCAGAAAAAACTATGCAAAATGCAATATTTTTCAAGAAATTCCTTTTAACATGTTATAGAATTTCATTGATCATCTTTAAAAATAGAAAATATTTTTGAGACTTGATTTTAGGGGCTATATTTCATCAGATATCATTTAAGTTGAAGGCTGTTTGTCATTAATACCAATACAACCACTTATAGTCATACTTAGAATATGTGTAATCATATGATATTTATAAAAGAATTACATTATTGAAATTGAGACAGTAGGAGCTTGAAAACTTGTTAAATGAGTAAATGCTATTTCTATCATTTTAGAAGAGAGGAAAATGAGACAGAGATTATTAACTACATAGATTGTACATTAACAAGAACCTATAAATAAATCCTGGTCTTTGTCCAAGTATAGTATGGTACTACAATTTACATTATAAATTTATAATGTTATATATATACCTAGCAGAATAGAAAAACTATTAGCTAGGCACTGTTCTAAGTGTATTAGATATATTCATTTACTTGTTCCTCACAATGTATCTTTGTGATCATTGTTATTACTATTCCCATTTTACAAAAGAGGAAAAGGCTAAGTAACTTAGTAAAAGTCAGTCAGTTAATGAATGATAGAGGAAAAATTTGAATTTAGTCTGGCTCCAAAGTCCTTACTGTTAACCACTATGCTATAAATGCTAGGCAAAATTTGGGGCTTTGAAAATCTGATGTTAACTATTATCAACAAATTATATTATGTAATTTTATATAAAGAACATGGTATAAGATTTTTTTTTTTAAACTCAAGTGGTTCATTTTAATATGGCACCCAGATCTTTCTTGGCGGCACATATATGGTTTTGGAATGTTAATCCCTTTAGCAACAAAAGGCCACCTGTAGTGTTCCCCTTAATTTTGTAGACTGTTGGTAAAAAAGGTAATGTTACAGCTTCTCAGATACATCAGTAATGGCATATAACTTAATTTTAAGGATAATGATGAGAATTTTTCTGTACTATAGTAACTGTCTCTCCCAAGGAATCCTGCCCTTGGGGGTTAGGGGATTGCACAGATTTTAAGCATTTATCCACTTACCTATATATTAGGAAAGGTAGCGAGAGAAAAAAACATCTCTCTATGGATCTAGCCAAGATTCAACAACTTTGTTGTGCTTGTTTGAAAGTTTACTCTGGTTTTCAAGACACCAGTTTCAGTACTAACCTGAATTCCAGTCTATTATTGTTTCCTAGTTCTTGGTTTAATTTTGAATCCAGACATGTGTCCTTTTACTTGTATTCAGTTTCTGCTGGGCCCTTGCTATTCTCTGTGAATCCATGAACATTAACCTTTGATATGTTCACTTTTACCAGGCTTCTGTGATCTACTGCCAGACAAAGACACAGGCCTAATTATTCAGTGCTGTGTTCTTTGACCTAATGTTCCAAATTCTGACATCACTATTTTAATGTTCCATTTCTAAATCTATCAGGCTTCGCAGTTGTGATTTGTAATCTGAATACAACATATTTGACCACAACTCCTGAATGTGGTCCTTCTGATACTACCTAATCCACACAGGCTACTAATAACAGTTTATATTTTAGAGGACTTACTCCCACCCAAAACAATTCTTTGGCTTTTTCAAGACGGTAAATACTAAAATATATGCTTCTATATTAGCAGTCAAAGGCAAAAAAGAAATTTTGAAAGCAGCAAAAGATAAATGACATGCCATGTAAAAGGAATCCTTAATAAGATTAACAACAGATTTCATGTAAGAAAACATGGGTGCCAGGGTGAATAGGATGGCAAATTCAATGTGATGAAAGACTACAACCCACATCGTTGATAACACTTGTTATCTTCAGTATTTTGGTATGTATGTATTTATTTATTCATTTTTTTATTAGAGCCTTAGTTACATATAATAGTTGGATTCATTTTGAAAAAATTCTACATACATGGAATTTGATTTACTCCATTTCAGTTCCCTAGATAATAGCCATTTTTAATGGGGTACAGTAATCTCTCACTCTGGTTTTTGATTTGCAATTTTCTGATGATCAGTAAAACTGAGTTTTGTTTTGTTTTTTTGTATATACCTAATGGCCATTTGTCTGTTTTCTTTTGAGAAATGTCTGTTTAGGTCTACTGCCCATTTTAAAATTCAATTATTTATTTACTTTTTTGGCTGTTGAGTTTTTGGACCCTATATATTGTAGATATCAACCTCCTCAAGATGTATAGTTTGATTTTCACATTTAGTGTCCAATGTGAATTACTTGGTAAGCCACAATGTGAAATCTTTGTCTTGAACCACTTCTTTGTGCATGGATTTAAACTGTGGAGGGTTTATCTTTTCCTTGTATCTTCTAAGTTGGATGAACTGTATCTCTGAAAATGCTACCATGGCCTTGTGTCAGTTAGGTGTCTGGCCCCAAAGAATTCTTTTCTACACTTCTGAAAGTCACTTCCTGATATATACTAAACCATTATTACCACAATGCCTTCATTAATACTCTATTTTTAATTTGATAAAACTTGCTCCTTTTTACATCTAGGTAAAAGATTAATTATGTAGTATTTATGGTCTCCAGAAAACATAGTAAATGATTAAACTTCCATCTACCATGCCATGCTACCTGTTTTTGAGGTCATTTCCTCAAGAAAAAAAATTATATGCAAGAAAACACTAAACATTTCAGCCAGACATGGGTTCCTAGGCTGGCGTATAACTCAGTGGCAGAGAGTTGCTTAGTATGTGGCTTTCTCAAAAAAGCCCACTCTCCTTTCTCATGGTAGAATACATTCCTTTCACTAAGCTCTCTGGTACTACCTAAGAACATGAGCACACAGAGAAAATTAAATTCTTATTTAAACTCAAGAAGCAAACATTTCCCAAAATGACAATATTCCCCTCCTTTTCACTTGAGTCGTAAACATTTCTCTACATGCCAGTGCCCTTGTATTTAGTTAGAATTTTAGCCAGCAGTATTTTGTTTATTTGTTCAGGATCATGTATGTTTTTTCATTACATCTATAGTACACTTCATCACCTGAACACCTGCTGAACTAAACTTGTCTTGCCAGCAAAAAATTTTGAAATTATGCAATCTGCAGTTCAGTCCATGGCAAGCACTTGGGTAGAATTTCTTCTATACCTTTCAACATCAATTTAAGGACTGCTTGCATAGAAATATTGCCAACTGAAAAGTTAGTAAAACAAGTTTAATCAAGTAAATATGACTATCATTTTAGCTAAGGACTTTTCAGATGCTCATATTAAATAAGTACCACAATCACTGTCTATCAAATTAACCATAACATTATTCTAAAATTTTTATGAATGTGGTAAAGGCAAAGTCAGTATGATTATATCATCACTAATTAATGAACACATTTTTCATCCATCAACCATATTTTATGTGTATAGGCTTTAAAGAATATGATTATGAAAACGCCTACTGAACAAACTTAGCCATAACTGAAAAAATATATTCTTAAAGGAAAACATTTCAATTATATCTTACATACCAATTTTTAAGAGACAAATAAGCAATTTTGACATGTAAGCATTAATATGTAACTAGCAAACTCAGAACTATAAAAAGCATAAACATAAAGCTCTATAAGTAAAGTTGTATGAAATATATTTCTGACTGAAACAACTCATAATTAAGAGTACTGAAATTATTCAAATAAAAGAGCTAATGATTTATAAGTCTTATAAAATAGTTTTATTCAGGTCTCTTAAGTACAAGTCCATAAATTTCTATTTCATTCATTGTAAAAAGCAACAAGTAGTCAAAAATATCTGAATTAAAGGCAACCTTTTACAAAGATCAAATTACATTTTAAAGAAAATTTGACCAAGCAAGATTTCATAAATATGCCAAAGTTTTCTTAAATGCTTTTAAGCTGACATATAGACATTAAAATAAGAAAGCTAAACTCTTACAGAGATCACAGCTTAAATAGTTTTTAACCAAAGAGAGAGGGCTTGCTACATCTGACTTCATTCATGTTAATCAACATATGCAGAAATTTAAACAAAAATTATGCATTTGAATGTGGAAATTATTTGGGAGTTGTGCCTAAGCATGTGAAAAGCATAAGAAAAAAGAATTCCCTGTTTCCTTTTGGATGCTTCAGACAACAGCAACACAGCCTAGGGCACACTGCTGCGGATTTTAACTGTTGTATGGAACTACTCAAAATGCTTTTGATCCGTTTTATCTTGCAAGTTAGCAAAGAAATGTTGCAATAAGAAACACCAACAAAGATCTGAAAAAGTTAAGCTCTGGATTACCATATTGTGTTCTCCTGCCATTCAATGCTTCATACAAAGGCAGTGGTGTTCAAAGTAAGAGAAAAAGTGGGGTGGGGGAGAGAAAAAAGAGAAACTGGTTTCAGAAAGTGCAAAGCACAAAGTAAATAATATTCTTCTACATCCCTTCTTTTTCACAGATTGGATGTTAAAAGAGTTGCAGCAATTAGGCTTTCGTTAATTACCAGCTGTTGAAACAGATGTGTTGACTATCCTTATTAGTTAACAGCTGGGTGAGAAGAACAATTGATGCTCCCTAAAACCAACAGCCAGCTGCTCTGCAGTAATTATCTCCAATTAATAATACAGGTGATAACAGCAAAAAGCTCCTATCCCTCTCTTCAATAACTTTGGCAGTTTCAATAAGTATGGCTTTATCATTACACAGTAATAGAGAATACATTTATTACAACAAGTAAGGTTGGTGTATTAGAGTCGCATTAACTTTATGGTAGTTTCCATTATGCAATTTCTGGAGAAGGAATCAGACAAGTGCTAAAAGTAGAAGCAGACACTCTGTACGCTTTTATTTATCATATTTCAAATGTCACTGCCAACTCACTTCTCAAGAACTAACAATAATAGCTAAGCACTTAAGTTCTTTGAAAAAGAGAAGCATAACTAAAATCTGTTCTTTTTGATTTCCAGGTGTTTTCACTGATCATGTTTTATATTCAGTTCACTGAAGCAATATATTTTTTCTTGGTATGCCTCAATATCAGTGTCTTGTTCCCTAGCTTATATTTCCTAGGTGACTGGTAGAAGCAATTTAACCAAACTCAAAAAGAATTTACCTCTGAGCAGTAAACATTTCATGTATACAAAGAGATCAGCAAAATAAATAAGCAAGCAGTAAAACAAAAAAGAAAAACATTTTGTAGAACCACTTTATGATATATAACATTTAATTTTCTAATTATGAAGATGTCAAAAAAACATAATGAATCATACAAATAAAATAGTAGTGATTATTTTTAAAAACTACTCTTACTGTTTCCTATTTTTAAATATTCATGTTAAAACTTCATTTATGCAACAGAAAGGGGAGGAACTGGGGAATGAAACTGGTGAAATCATGTTATGTGCATGTATCAGTATGTCACAATGAATCCCACTGTTATGTATAATTATAATGCATCAATAAAAAATTTAAAAAGCTTCATTTACATGAATGTAAAATAAAGATTTAAACAGGCCAGGCAAATCATCTCTGTCCTATGAAAGAGGTGTCTACGAGAATTTACAACCATACCTATTCACTAATTAGAGAACACTTAAAGACACTGCCTTTCTGAAAACAAGGATTAGAGCTGGATGAATACACCCCTTTTACAAACCTTCCTCATGTCTCTGTTGGGTCATCATAAGCAGCTTGTTCTTCCAGCATTAAATAGAAAAGCCTACTGATTATTAGTTCTTGGCGCTTCAGTTAGGTAACAGGACAATTAATATGAACAGAAACTTTAAATAACATGTAAATAAATCATTTCATCACAAGAGGCTGTAATAAAAAAATAATAAACAAAGATGAACTTTCCAAAGCAATATTATTTAGGTTGCCTTTTGGGTAATATGGATGTCTGATACAAAAAAATATTAGTTAGAAACTCTCTCACCTCATTCTATGTAATCATGGTTCCTTAAGCAGGAATTTCAATATTTACAAAACAAGGGTGATAAGTACATTCCCACCCCCCAAAAAACTATTCATCTCTATGAAACTAACTTCCCATGAGAATTTGTAATATCTAAGATTCTGTAATTTACAGGGAATCCCCTGATGTATGGGAGCTAACAAAATGTGCAAATAGAGGAAAAATCTGTTAGCCTTGAGGTTTGAAAGTCTCTATTAGGCCACAGAATTATTCCGATTTCTCAATTTTAAGAAAAGACCTACTTTCTCAGGAAAACAGCAGCAAGAGCAAATATCTTCTGCCTTGACATTAGGCAGCTGTCTTTTCCATCATCACAAGGTATATCTGAGAAGCACACAAGCAACATAGCAGCAGATCATACTGTCCTCTTCTCTGTGAAATGGAACAGGCTGTAGTTACCATCTTACAAACCCACCATATCATAACTGTGCAGGCAGGCATGGCTACTACTGAAACAAGTGGGCTGCTGCCCTCTCATCATTGTATCCAATGTGAGTTAAAAAGGGAAAGCAGAAGTAAAATCCATTTTGAAGCCAGAGTTCCTAAGTTCATTACTGCTTAAAAATAAGCCAAGAAATTTACATCCTTCCCCTTCACAAAAACCTAATACCAGTCCATCTGTCTACTACACTCAGTTGCTCTAAATGCTGTACCCCACCTTTTTTTTGAAGTTTAAAAATACTTGGGCCTAACCTAGAACAGGACTCAAATATTCAGAGGTGCTTTCAATAGGCAATATCTGAGATATGCCCTTTTCACACCAATTTCAATGCATTTCAAATTAAGAACTTGATGAGATGGCTTAATTACCTGGGATAAACAATTGCATTTTCTCTTCTATAAAATATGTGGAAATGTTCATGTCTCTTCAGTCTTGACCATGACAGACTCATAAACATTCTCATGGTTAAGTCTTTGGCAGTTTTCATAAGCTTCATTTTACCTAGTACCGAAATCTGTTATAGCATTCATCTAATATTTCTGAATTTTTTGGTACATGTATCTCCCCAGTAGATGCCAAATTTCTTAACCTTTTTTTTTGTATTCACAGATTGTATGATATAAGATCTAATTAAGCATTTTTAATAAATATACTTTAAAATCAGGAAGATAGCTGTGCCTAAATGTTGTTCAGGGTTGGTAATGAAGCTCAGTGGCAGAGTGCTTGTATAGTATGTGTGAGACCCTGGGTTTGGTCCCCAGAACTGTGGGAAAAAAAATTATGAATGGAACTAGAGACCATCATGTACAGCAAAGTAAGTCAGACTCAAAAAGTCAAGCGTTGTATATTCTCTCTCATATGTGGAAGTTAGAAAAAAATACTTTAAGAAGGTACCTCATAAAAATAAAAGAGAGATCAGTAGAGTGGAGAATGGGGACCAGGGAGAGGGAAGAGGGAGGGATAGGGGAACTAAAATTGATTAAATCATATTATGTACACGTATGACTATATCACAATGAATCCCACTATTATGTGTAATCACAATGCACTAATAAAAAATTTTAAAAATCTTAAAATACCTACAGTGAAACATATCAGTTTTTGCTCTCACCACCTCCATCAACCATGTCTATCTCCCAGACATAACTGTTTATACTTCTCAGCTTTTTCTTTGGGTATTCCTTCTATATGTCTATATCATATGCTTATATCTTTATTATCAGAATCATGAATTGTAGAAATAACCTATTGGCTTTTGGATAAGACATCTGAGGAGTTAGCTCTTTTTAATCAACTTCCTCCAATTTTTGTTCCCATCTTTATTGTCTCAATTTAGGATGTCTGTTTAATTATATCAAAATCCTTGCAATAGTAATGTTCACATTACTATGACTAAATAAAATTTATAAGTCATAAGTGGGTAATGTCACATATTACAAAGATAGGACTTACTTAAGGTAGGCTGACCCAGTATTCATGTCCCTATGAATGGGAAAATCTGTTCTTTTAACTGAAATAAATAACTTGGTTTTACTCAGTCTCGTATTCAAGACACTAATTCCCATTTTAAATAGTCTTATAATTGTTGTGTCTAATAAGGAAAAATTTTGAAAGCAAAACAAGATTTTTAAAAAACCTCCTCCACCCATAGTTCCTATTTCTTAAGTTTATTTGGAATACTTTAAAACTGTAGCTCTATTCCACCTTTTGGACTTTTTCTTATGTATATACTATATTTTGCATACTCTTTCTTATACATCACAATTAAAATTATCACTGTTTTACACATAAATTTTGAGATATGCTACTACTATGATTTCAACATGGTTTGAATGTGTTCCTCACAGTTTCATATGCTCAAAGCCTGGTCCCCAATGTCACAGTCCTGAGGTAGTTTTAAGAAATGTGAGAAAGCTACCCTCAGAAGAGATTAGTGTACTTCTCACCAGATTGGCTTAGTTCCTGTGAAGTGAGTTATTAATAAGCAAGGCCTCCTTATGAGGCCCTTTCAAGTACTGAGTAGCCAGTTCTCTTTCTGCTTCTTGGCCATGTGGTGATACAGTCAGGAGGTCCTTGCCAAATGCTGGTGCCATGTTATTTGGAATCTCCCACAACCAGAATTGTGGACCAAATCTCTTTTCTTTGCATAGTACCTCAGATATTTTACTTAAGCAACACAAAATGGACTAAGACAACTACTTTCGTTTATTTTTATACAATGTCCAGCTCTTTGGAGATCTGTTTCAATTTTCTTTTGGTTGTTATGCTCCTCCAAGTTAATCCCCCCAGAAGATGAATAGGTATTTATTTGTTTATTTACTGTTAACCTGCTATTAACAATTTTTGCTTTAATATATGAATTACATTACTATCTCACATTACATTTATGAAGCCAAATTGTACTATCTCAGTTGTTTACAAACTCAAAGCTTACTCCCAGTACACATTCCAATAAATTTATTCTGTAAAACCAATACGTTTTTTTTACAATAAATTCTTCCACCATAAACCCCCAATACACAAAAGATGTTCCAAGGACAAGCCTAACAGGACTGATAAAACTCAAAATGATTAAATGTGTTTTCACAGTATAACCTGGCATGGAAATAAAATTCTCTATTACCACAATAGCAACAATAATGTACACATAATAATGGTTTATGGGTGAAAATTAACTATTCTAATTATAGTTCCAAAAGAAAACAGTTCATTTTAAAATCTCTGTTTAAAAGTCAATGCATTGTCTGGTTTCCTGCAGGGCTGCTGGTGATTCCAGCCTAAAATATAAAGTATCCACCTTGAATGATTGGCTCAAATTGTACTGGCATTGGGAAAAAATAAACCATTGCCTTTATTTTGGATTACACAAAAAGACTCACTAACTTCACATATAGAAACTCAATTTGTATACATAACTACATAACAACATGAGTTTCTAATATAGAATAGATACTGTACGATATGATTAAAACTTTACACAGGGCCTCAGAACTAAAGGACAATTTTATTTTCATCTTTGATATCCCAACATTATGTAACTAGGAATTACTTCCTGGGTTTTGTCAAAAAGAGGAAATTCTATCCTTAAGCATTATGGAGTGGTTATCTAAAATAATGTTAATTAATATGTAACCAAGTGTTTGGTGGTGGGGGTGTAAAGGCAGGAAACCATAACTGCCTTGGTAAAAGGATCCTAGATATATATAAGTCTGTGAAAAAATCTTGATAATTCTTAGTGATTAAGGGCAACTTCAGGCAACGAAACAACATGAAATTAAATCAATAACCTTTTTAAAAAGGTTAAAATGTCTCTTTTCCCAACAAAACAGAGAGGAATGTGAATAATGTACATACAAACTGGGGTTCTGTCAATGATAAGGGCTATGTGTTGGTTCATACCAAATCCAAGAATATCAGACAACCAAACATTCAACCTTCTTGTGGTTTCTCTTAATATGCAGCATTCATTATGATAGGTCCCTTCACTGGTTTTCCGCAAGTCTGAAATTGTGTTTCTTGTGTCATTTGAATAGGTATTTTTAAATTCTTGTCTTTGTTTTGTTCTCCTATATATATGATATTTTGTCCAGATATAGAAGTCCTAAATTTAAGTATTTTCCTCTGAAATTGACAAAGTGGCACTATTTTGCTTTCCAGGGCTGCAGGTAAGAACATGATACCAGCAAATAATCAGTTTCATGCAATTTCATGAGAAAGGTTATAAAGGTATAACATTTTCTCTTTATTATCAGCATAAAGATATTTTACTTAGCTCTGTCTATAAATTTAGGATGTTTATGTGAATTTGCATAAGCACTATATAATTTAAAAAATTTACTCCTTTTAATAACTCACGTTTTCTTCAGTGCAAGTGAGTTTTCTTCTATTGCTTCTTTGAGCATTGTTTCTTTTAATTTGCTTCTAAACTTAGATGTCTTCTACATATTAGGTTTTCATTTCACTCCATTTTCTTGAATTTCTGCTTAATGTTTTTTTCTTTGCTGTTCTAACTCACTAATTAAATTTTTTCCCTGATCATTCTGTTATTCAAATCACCTGCTATATTTTTTACCTACTATTTTTTTTGTCTTTTTTGATTATTTCTTCAAAATATCTTTGATTCTCCTTGTTTTGAAAATTTCCTCCCCTTTCAATAAGCAAATTCAATTAAAATTGTTATCTTTCACCAGTAAAGGAAAGGGAACAGGGGGAGTGAGAAGGGGAGGGAAAGGGGAGGTAATGAATTAGAGCAAATTGCATTCTATTCTTGAATAATTATGTCAAAATAAACCCCAATATTATAATTATAATACACTAATAAAAAATCAAAAAGGTAAAGTTTTAGTGATAGCATCATGTATTGGTGATTTTAAGTATGTGATCATATTTGAACACATCATAGCTATATTAGATTCTATACATTTTCATGAGTTAATTAAATGAATAAACTCATATAATGTAAATAAACCTGGTCTTTTCCATGAAGCAATTGTTTCTCTGAATTATGCATCTCTCATGTCTATTCATATCATATGGTATAGATTCTTTCAGCATATTTGAAAACAGTCATATTTGAAATAGCAATGATGAGAAACAGTGAGTAGTAAGCAGTTTCTTCATTAGGCAGACTGGCAAATTTCTCTAAGGCACAATCATTAACTGCACAGATGATAGCTTTTTTCCAAGTTCGAATAGGACCTTCTAGAGCTTAGGGAATCATGGCAAAAACAGCTTTTATTCCCTTGTTTCCATATATATTATGCACTGAAACTTTCACAAGTTGTATTTGTTTTATTTCTGTACAAGTAGCAAATCCTCTATAATTTGCATCATAATACTGACTCCATAGGAAATTAGTACTAGTACCATAAAGTGATCACTGAGCTTTGTATTATCTGTATCATGAGCTGCAGTACCAGTAGCTTCAAATACTAAGCATATATTATACTTTGAAGTTGACATTTTCTAAATTAAACTCATTTGTTCGATAAACCAAATAGATTTCTCAGTGTCCCTTTGTCAGTGTCATCTTAAATCTCCACTTCTTTTCTCATATCCAGTAAGTGAAGTCTGGCCACTCAAAAATATCTTACCTTGTTCTCTGTTCCTACTGTTGTTACTCAAGGAAGTCCCAATACACTTTACTTCATTCATAGAATAATAGGCATCAAATCAGGCTTTTCTGCCTTCCTATGCCTGAGTAATTGCATTAAAACCCATCAGATTACTTTATTTCATAATATTATATATACATTGACATTTCTCCATACACAAATCTTCAGAGCCTGCCTACTTGCCATTTCACTAGTAATCTATGCCTCTTTTTCAAAAGCTCACTGTACTTTACAACATCAGTTGTTTATAGGGCAACAAACTACTCTTGGAAATATCTTCATGGGATGTAGAGTCCCATATTTTGGCAATGGAGGCAGATGTTGGGGGAAAAGGGTTTTTTTCTTTCTTTCTTTTTTTTTGCGGTGCTGGGGATTGAACCCAGGGCCTTGTGTTTGCAGGCAAGCACTCTACCAACTGAGCTATATCCCTAGCCCTTTTGGGGGAAAAGTATAAATCTATATGATGCTCCCAATCATAGAGTTAAAAACAACACTGGTTTCAGTGTCTGTGGATATAGCATATTTCTCAACTTTTGCAGTGCTACTCCCTCACCCCCTAGCACTATGTCAGCAACCACAATTTATGGTTCACAATAATGGATCACTCATTGTTGCATCACTCCTAATGTCACCTTAAATATGCTGTAAATGTGAGAATTAACAATTTATCTTTGACTTTCTCTGTGGATGAACTGTTGTGCTTCAAACTGGTTTAATTTTCAACATATTGAATACCATGATAGGCTTTCTAAGTGTCCAGATAATGAAAATGAGAATGATGACAACAGAAACTCCAGCATAATTCATACATCACCAAAAATGAAGGCAAGATGTAAGGACACATGCAAGTGGTTTGGTTTAGGGAGATAAATAACTAGGACAAAATATCCTACAAACAATGCCAAAAAGAATTCGGGATTGGGAATACTGGAAAGGATGTGTGAAAGCATGTACAAAGATTGACTCTCATAAGCCTATAATGAGACAGAAGTATTTCTAAATCAATCAAAGTCTGTTATTTTGTTTTCACTCTCAAAATGACACAATTATTGGAGCTGCTGAATTAGGTTGGGCATTCCACAAGGAACAAACATTGTTATATAATTTCCTTGTTTGCTCCATGAAACTGAGTAAAGATACCATATCTTTACTCAGGTTGCAACTAAAATATCTTGCTAGATAACAACAACAACAAAGGAAACCTTGATAGGAGATATAGTGGCACTTAACACTATAGAGCTGATTACATCAACACTGAATCCCAATCCTGCTTTTCATAGTCCATCAAATGATGTGTCAAATTGTAGCAACAAAAAAATGTACCCTCTACCTACAAAGTATGGAAAATGGGGTTTTAAATAATCCTGTTGATTTCTATTTAGGTTTTAATAAAACTCTGGAAGACAAAAAAATGTCTTTTGATATTTTTTTCAAATCCAAAGTAGACTTTTCTCATTTATGTGGATTTTTTGAAGACAAAAGCAAATGTAAGTTTTGGCAGTATCCATTTAATCTATAAATTTCTTCAAAAGAAAATGACAAGATCTTACATACACAATATCTTGCACACTTTCTACGATGTACTTTGAGAAAGGGTGTGATTTTCTTACCTATAATATTGAGGTTTTAATAATGAAAGTTTTTGGTCACTTTTCAATTTCTAAAAAATGTGCAAAATTAATTATTTTTTTTATTTTTTAGAAATGAAAGATAGCCTTCTTAAATATGTGCCAATGGCTAGCACTGTTGCTTACCATGGAAGATATTAAAAGGTTGGCCTCGAAAAAATAACATTTTCAAAGTATAGGGGAGAAAAAGAATATCCTTTAAATTGGAAACACATCAAAGGTAAGAAATTTATACGCTTTTTTCTAAATCTGCATGATGATCATTGATAAAGCCATAGGAACCCAAAGCGGCAGGTGGGGTTGGGGGAGAATGGTTCACTTGCATTGTAGGCTGAAACAAATACCCAAACAGTAAATAAAAATAAAATAATTTTTTTAAATAAATCTATTTTAGAACTCAAAGAAATGCTATCAGAAAAGGGCAGTATATTTGCTTCCTAAGGCTGCTGGAACAAAATACCACAAATTGAGTAGCTAAAGACAAAAGGAATTTATTCTCTTTTATTTCTGAATGCCAGATGTTCAAAATCAAGGTGTTGACAAGGTTGGTTACTTCTGGAAGTTCTGAGAGAAAATTCTGTTCCATGGACTTTTCCTGACTTTTCCTGGCCATTGTCAACAACCCTTAGCATTTCTTGGACATATCACTTTAATCTCTGCATCCACTGTCACATGGCTTTCTTTCCTGTGCCTTCTGTGTCTGTGTCCAAGTGTCCCTCTTATAAGGACACCATTCATTGAATTAGCCTAATCCAGAATAATCTCATTTTAACTTGATTACATACATCTGCAAAGACCCTATTTCCAAACACAGTCACTTCACAGGTACAGGGATTAAGACTTGAACATACCTTTTTGGGGGACATAATTCTACCTATTATATGCAGTCAAGTTGAAGACAACTTTCTCAATTTCTTCAGTAAACTGTAAACTACTTAGAATCCAATTTCAATTTCATAAATTCAAATTACTTCTTTGCTCAGCTGATACTGGAAATGCCTTTAACAGAATTCAACATTCATTCATGATAAATATTTCAGCAAACTAGTGAGAGAATAGAACTTACTCATTATGATAAAAGATATCTACAAAGACCAGAGCTCGAAACATATTTAAGAGTGAAAGGATAAATACTCCCCCTCAAGACTGGAAACAAAGCAATGATGTCTGCTTTTGTTCTAGATAGAGCAATATGGAAAGAAAAGCAAATAAAATCATACATATTGGAAAAGAAGAAATCAAAAGGTCTCTATTTGTAGATGACATGATTATCTACATAAAAATCCCAAGGAATCTTTAGAAAAGCAAACATGGTGTGGTTGGGGGAAGCAACCATAGAACTAATAAGTCAGTCCCTCAAAGATGCAGGATATGCAATAAACCATAACACTGTTTTTCTATATACTAGCAATGTATAAATGGAGACCTAAATTAAAAATAATACTATTTGTAATCCTGCTAAAACATCAACTATTTAAGTGTAAATATAACAAAATACATACTCAAGATCTGTGTGTGATTAAAATCATAAAATATGTATTAAAAATAAAGGCAGAGGGGCTGGGGACATAGCTCAGTTGGTAGAGTGCTTGCCTTGCATGCACGAGGCCCTGGGTTCAATCCCCAGCACCGCAAAAAATAAAATAAAATAAAATAAAATAAAATAAAAATAATAAAGGCAGATAACTGGAGAAACATGCTGTGTTTATAGAGCAGAAAAACAGTACAGATATCAATTATATGAGCAAAAGCTTAGGTGAATATTTTGTAGAAGTAGACTGGCTGATTTTAAAACTCATGAAGAAAGTGGAATAGCTAAAATAATTTTGAAAAGAAAAAAATTGAAATAATCACACTATTGAACTTAAAAGATTTACTACAAAGCCACAGTAATCAAGGCAGTATAGAATTATTGCTGAAGGCACAGACACTTAGACCACAGATTTGCTAGTTCATCAATAAACCCATACAAACACGGCAAATCGTGTATTGATAAAGATATAAAAACAATTCACTTGAGAAAGCTAACTCTTTAAGAATCAGTGTAAGAGTAAGAATTAGTGTAAGAATAATGGGACATCTATATGCCAAAAAACAAAAACAAAAACAAAACAAAATACCCTTCAACCTGTCTTATATGTTGTACATCACTGCAAAGTAGAACTAAATTTAAAACTGTGACATTTTTATGCGACATAAGAAATCATCTTCATGACCCAGGGTTAGGTAGTGTTCCAAGAGTTCCAGAAGTACAATCCATAAAAGAAAGAGATTTATTCAAATTCATCAAAATTAAAAACATGTGCCCTGCCATACAATTTAAAAAATAATAGAACAAACTCCTTCACCTCAGTGGGACTTAAAAAAAAATGGAATTAATGGGATCAGAACTTTTCTTTTTCTGGTTGGCAGGGCCACCCAAGGCTTTATTTCAGAAAAAAAACAAATGAACTAGTTTGGGGTTGAGGGTCCATGCCTGGGGTACTCTAGGCAAAAAGAGGGGACTTCAGGGGTGGGTGAGGGCTAGGGCTAAGCCTCAGTGGGTCTCTTGTTTCCCATGCTCCCCTCTTAGAGCTACCTCCCTAACAGGCTCTGGGGCAGCAGCAGGAGGCAGGAGGCTGGGAGGAGCTACAGAGGCTGTTCACTTGGGCAGGACATCAGAGGACTCAGACATCAGCTTTCCATGATCTCAATCTTCACAACAAAAGCCTTGGTGAAGCTGAAGAAGCTAGAAATGAAACTGTGCTGGAAAGAGCTCAGGTCATAGCTGAGGCCAGGCCTGGAGAGGCCTCCGGAGGATGTGCTCAGCCCTCCTGAGTAGCCATTTGTAGTCTCTGTACCGATACTTATGTTCAGCATCCCAGACTCCAGTGGCTCTCCTCGAACTCCAGCAGCTTGCGGTAGGTGGTGATCTTGATGTCCAGGGTCAGCTTGATGTTCGTGAGCTCCTGGTACATGTGCAGCTGCTGTGCCATGACCTACTTGGCCTGCTGCAGGGAAGCCTTCAGCTCGGCCACCTTGGCTTTGGCATCCTTAATGGCCGGCTCCCCATGCTGCTCATCATCACAGATGGTGGCCTCCAGGGATGCCCTCTGGCCTTTGAGGGCCTCGATCTCCACCTAGAAGTGGCTGATATTGCGGCTTATCTCAGAGATCTCTGCCTGGGTGTGGCAGAGGTCATCCCCGTGCTTCCCAGCCAGTGTCTTCAGCTCTTCATACTTGATCTGGTACATGGCCTCCGCCCTACTGTTGTTGGGGAAGTCTCCTGGTACTGGAAGCAGACTTCAGCAATGGTGTGGTCCATGTCCAAGGAGTAGCTGTTGTGCATCGACAGCACCACGGACGTGTTGGAGATCTGGGACTGCAGCTCAGGGATGTCTTCCTCATACAGCTGCCTGTGGAAGTTGAGCCCTTCATCAGTCAGCCCTTCGAGGAGAGACTCCAGCTCAACTTTGTTCATGTAAGCTTCATCCACATCCTTCTTGATGAGGACAAATTCATTCTCCATCTCCGTATGCTTATTGATCTCATCCTCATTCTTGAAATTCTCCACCAGCCACTGCATGTTGCTGAGCTCCATCTCCAGCTTCAGCTTCTCCTGGCCCAGTGACTCCAGTTGCCACTGAAGATTATTGATGAAGCTCTCAAACATGTAGTCCATCTTGCTGTGAGCAGCCTTCTGCTGTTGCAGGAGGATATATCTGGTCTCCAGCATTTTGTTCTGCTGCTCCAGGAACCAGACATGAAGGAGGCAAACTTCTTGAGAGTCTTGACCTGCTTCATCTCCTGAGAATGCACAGCCTGAATGTTGGAGTTCACCTACAACTTGAAGGGGCTCAGCAGGCTGTGGTTTAGAGTGACAGCTGTGATTTTCCCTCTCTCCCTCATACACCATCAGCCCTGCGCTGCTCAGACCCATACTGGAGCTGGGCTCCCCTGGAAGCTGCTGCTGCTGCCCACCCAGGAGAAGCTGGAGGAACTGATGTGGACACTGGCCCACGAGGTTATGAGTGGCTGCTAAAGGCCTGGGGGCCAGAGGTGGACATGTTGTAGCACTTCTGGGTCACCCTGATGGACATGGTAGAGGCTGGAGTGAAGGCAGGTGGGCTGAGACAAGAGACAGCTAGCCAAGTGGCTGCTTCTAAGTAGTGGGCTGGGATCAGAATTTTTTAAAAAACAGACTCTTAGTCCCTTCACAGAACTACTGAATCAGATCCTCTTAAGAGGGCTTCAGAATTTGTATTTTTAAATAACTCTACAGGTGTTTTTGGTACACAGCAGATCTATGGACTGTTGTTTGGAAATGGCTGAGAGGAAAAGCAGATGGAATAGCCCTTATTTGGAGCAGGGATATTTCCTCTGAGACTGTAGGAAATGACATGAAGATGAGAAGTTGAGAGTTCATACTTATTTTCTTTTCTAATTAAGATAAATGTTTATCTTTTCAGAGAGATATAGGAAGGTTACTGGGGAAGAAGCTCCACAAAACCAAACAGACAAACAAAACACAATGTAAGTTAGCGATGGCTGCTGTAGAGAGCATGCTGAAAGAATGGTTAAAATTGAGGCTGAAGATAAATCCATAGTAATATCCATTGGCTCAATTTTTGTGATTTTTATTTTTTTAATGACAGTTCAGATTTAATAAGGGGAGAAGCAGTTGTACAACATGTCCAGGTTGAACACACTTATTAGAAATACCTGGGGCTAGAAGCATTTCAAATTTGATTTGGGAGTTGTGTGTATGTGTGTGTGTTTTAGATTCTGAAATACTTGAGTAGAAATTGCTTGCTGAGTTATGCTCAAAAACTTTCAGATTTTGGAGCATTTCAGATTTTTGGATCAGATATGCTCAACCTGTACCTTGAAGTCACCTCAGTAACACAGTGGTGATAAACTAGGGATGAGATTAAAATTCAGACAACATTTGAACATCCCCTGTACTGTAATCCCCCATTTATTAAGGGAAGGAAAGGGTTCCTTGGTCATATAAGTGTTCCTATTATACTTTAAGTCTTGTTTAGAGACATATAAATAACATTAGATTATTAAAGACTTTGAGAAGTCCCACAGAAGAAAAGAAGCTTGTTTTCTTTTGGGGGCGGGGAGTGCTAGGGTAATTTTGTTTTTATGTATGCAAACTCATTTTCAAGGAATTCTCTCAACACACCTATGGATATTCTCTAATTTTTAGAAACTTCAAACAAAATGCCTACTAGCATTATCCTTGGTCTACTTGATACAAGATATTCAAGGAAAAATTTCCAAGTTTACAAAGGATGTCAAATATCCACAAGTTACTCACTAGGTAGAAAACATTTATAATGTTTCTGCATAGGTAATTAGAAGCATAAGGAAAATCATGCTTTTACATAGATTTTAAATGTTATATCTAATAATAACATTGGACTAAGCATCAAGACATTCTGGATCCCTAAATATTATTGTTCCATAAGCTACAAATTCATAGAATAAATCAAATATCAAACTCCTTAATTTATTACAATCTGTAATAAATTGTAATTTATTACAGATTGTAATAAATTGTAATATATTGTAATATAGATTACAATTGTAATATAACAGATTGTAATATAACAGCAGGTCTATCACAATCCATTTCATGTGAATTTTATTGTTCAATTTTTATAGATAATACATAATTAAAGAAAAGTAAGAGATGAGGAAAATGAGACTATAGATTTTCCTTTTTGGAAATTATTCTTTGGGGAAATAAAAGTGGCTGAGATCAGTATCCTGCATCCCCATTTTACTTGAAGACTGGAGGTGAAACCTTACTATGGTGAGACCTACAGAGCTAGGGAAGAATTTTTGACCTGTTCTAAGATGATCTAGCATAAGTTCACCATGCAGAGTGAAGTATGTATGACCTATATCTTCAAGTGAGAGGATGAAAAAATAGCCCTCATTGTTGTCTTTATTATTTTGCTTTTCATTCACTTGTTCATTCCATAAACCAGTGTTTATATCAAACTATGAATAGCTAAGGTGTAGTAACTATTTAAACTACTTACATTCATGAATGCATATCCCTTGTTATATTTCTTAGATTTATCCCTGATTAATGTCTTCCTTAACTACCACCCCATTTTTCTAATTACCTATGCAGTAACTTGTATTATTGTATTATTTGTAACTCCTCCAAACTTGTATTAATTCAACTTCCTCACTACACGTTTTGTCTTCAGCTTGCTCCACAAGAGTATCTACTATGTTTTCACTGATACTGCTCCTACTGAAGTCACCACAATTCACCATATAGTTAAAATCAACAAAAAATATTTTGTCTTCATTTTCTTAGGTGACTTGAAAATTTCCTTGGTTTCTGAGACACTCCATTCCCCTGTGTTTCTTCCTACCTCTCCTTTGCTGGGGCCCTTCCTCTCCTTGATCTCAATGTGATGGAATGACACAGAGCTCCACCTTCTTCCTCTTTTCAATCTATATTCTTCCTTTAAATGCTCTAATCTAGTCCCATGTCTCATATGACTAAAAATATTTATGTCCCTGGCCTTGGCCTCTTCTCTGAAAACTCTAAACTTTTATATGTAACTACCACCATGACAGGATCACTTAGATATCTGATGATGAAACTAACACAGCCCCCAAAAGTTTGTTTTACTCTATTTCTTCTGAACATCCCTATCTCATAGAATTACCATTTGCCCAATCTAAAGTCTTAGCATTACTCTTGATTCTTATTTCCCTTAAGTTATCCTCTAAAACCCTTCAAAAAACACTATCACTATTGTTACCATACCTCCCCACACAATGCAAACACATACCTCCACAAGTACTTTCTATTGTTGATAAGGAATCCAAAGTTAAGCCACTGTCACCTCTTGCCTGAAGTATTATAATGGCTCCTAACAGTTCTTCCTATGTCCATTCTTATTTCTCTAGAAACTCTACTACATGTAGTAGCCAGTGATCTTCCTAGGCTTTAAATACTGCTACTCATTTGCTATTAACCATCACTAATTTATACTTATCATAAAATCCAAACTTTATCATTGCAAAGGTCACTATATAAACACAACAATGTCCTAGCTTACCTTTTAGACCTAATTTTATTTTTCTATTTCTGCTCATTCACTATGATTCAATCATGCTGGCTTTCTATTTGCTAAGCATACCATACACATTCATGACTCAGAGTTTATCTTCCCTCCCTGACATGTTCTTTTTATAGGTCCTTATCTGCCATGCTCATTACTGTCATTCAGCTGTTCCTATTCTGGCTTCTTGAATACTTAGAATACTGATTTTCATCTTTGTCCTTTTCTAATACATACATTTTAAGAATATGCCTTCTCCTACATGGACTGCTTCTATTACACAAAGTTTCACAAGAGTGTCACATCAAATCAAATTATCATTTATTTCAAAATACTTTTATTTCCACTGTAATTTCCTCATTGATGCATGGATTACTTATAAGTGTACTGTTTATTTTCCAAGCAATTGGGAATGACGACCTTAATTCTACTATGGGGAACCTATTCTAAGTTGTTTCAGTTTTCCAAAGGCTGTTAAGGCTTGTGTTATAGACCAATGTATGTTTTATTTTAGTAAAGTGTCATTTGCACTTGAATGCTGAGTACAAGATGCTATATATATCAATTAGGTTAAGTTTGTTAGCTGTACTGTTCAAATCTTCTTCATCTATTCTGGTTTTGATTTGTTTGTTCTATCAGTTACCAAGAAGGATCTGTTAAAAATCTACCAAATTCTTGTAAATGTCAATTTCTCATTTCAGTTCCAACAATTTTTGCTTTAAATATTCTGAAGCTACTGGTAGGTGCACACAGATTTAGTAATGGTATATCTTCCTGGTATTTGTCAGTATGAGTTGTTATAATAAGGCTTCCTGAATGAAAATTTATTTTTTTGATATGAGTATAAATATGTCAAGTTTAACATATTTATGTTACATAATTTGTGTACTTACCTGCTTGTATCCTGTGACTTTTAACCTTATGTTATTTCTGGTAAGCAGTACATAGTTGGGCTTTGCTTTATTATATATAGTATCAAAATTATTGCTTTCTTGTCAGAATATCCATTTGAATTAATCAATTACTTATAATTTTTGGAATTATGCTTACTATTGTAACCTTTAGTTTGGATTATTCAAATATATTCATTAAATCACTTTTTCAATGTTTTCTCTCATGTGGCAGTTAGAGCAAAATAAGGGAAAGAAGGGAAGATCAGTGGAGGAAGATGGAGAAGAAGGGAAGATGGAAGGGAAACTGGAAGAAATGGGAAACAAATTTTACAAAATAACTATGTGCATACATAAAGACACCAGAGGGAATCTCACCTCTATGAGTGTATGGAAAGCAACAATCAAGGATGGAGAAACTGATGAGCAAGGAGAGATCAGTGGAGTGGAGAGAGGGTAGAGGGAAGAGGGAAAAATAGGGACTGAAATGGTGTGGGTCAATTCCATGCATGTGTGGTTTGTTGGAATTAATCCAGCTACTATGTATAATTATAATGCTCTAATCAATATTTTAAAAAATAACTTTCCAGCTTCATAGATTCCTAAGTATAAATTCTTTAATACTCTGTGTGATCACCTTGGAAATTCTAACTTGTTTGCCTGACTTGTAACAATTTAATATAAATAGTTACTTGTATAACTGTTTTGGTAATGCCTTATAACCTTAGATTTTTAGTACATTACCCACTTTCAGGCTTTAGGATTATTTCTCCTCATATATTTGATTATATATACATTTGAATCACGAGAAGACATTACTGATTGCTCTAAATATACTACATTTAGTTAGTATTTTAATATCTGCCAACACATTTATCCTTTTGGTGGCTCTTCATTCCCTTTTACATCTTTGAGTTTATGCTGGGTATCATTTTCCATTTGCCTGAAGAACTCCATTTGCTATTTCTCTCAATGCACATCCTCAAGCATCTAATTCTCTGCTGTTGTTTCTCTGAAATATGTTTATACCCTACTTTGAGTATAGAATTCTATACTGGCAATCTTTTTGGAGCTTTAATAATGTTGATCTACTTTCTTGTGTCTTCCACTATTCCTATTAAGAATTTAGCAGTCAGTATTGTTGTTCTTTGAACAAGTTTTTTTTTTTTTCCCCCTTCAGTTTGCTTTCAAGATTTTTCTCCTTATCTCTGAAGTTCATTACTTCAGTTAAGTTGTGTTCACAGGTCATTTTCTTTTACTTTTCCCACTTGGAGTTCTTAGAGCTTCATGAGTTTAAGTTCTGAAACATTCCTGATTGGGAGAAATCTTGGCTACTACATTTTCAAATACTGTTCCTTTTATGGCATTTGTAGGTGAATGGATGATGTTGGAGACTGTTATGCTAAGTGAGATTAGCCAATCCCCAAAATCCAAGGGCCGAATGGTCTCTCTGATAAGTGAATGATGCATAATGCGGGGTAGAGGGGACGCAAGAATGGAGGAAGGATAGACAGCATAGAGGGAAGGGAGGGGTGGGGTCGGGGTAGGAGGGTAATAATAACAGAATGTGTGACAGACATCATTGACCTGTGTTTGTGTATGAATGTACAGATGGTGTGACTCTACTTTGTGCACAACCAGAGAAACAATAGCTGTACTCCATTTGTGTTCAATGAATCAAAATTAAATAAAAAAAAATACTGTTCCATTTCATTGTCATCTCATCTCCTTCAGAGACTCCAATTACATATACATTGGTTCTTTTCTACAGCTGTGCTCCCCCCTCCCCAATTCCTTTTACCTCTGTTTTGTAATTTAAAAATTAACTGCTCCCTTGTTATCTAGTTTACTAATCTTGTGTTCTGAACTACACTCAACTAACACATTTGCAATTGTGATGCTCTGTTTGTCGGTACTAGAATCTCCAGCTGATTATTTTATGAGAGTTCAATTTTCTGGTGAAATGCTTAATATTTTCAATTATTTCTTCTTCATTTCCTTTGCCTTTCTGAATATCTAAATCATAGTAATTATACAGTTCTTGTCATCAAACTCCAATATTTAGACCAGTTTTGAGTCAGTTTATGTTTTAGTTTGATTCTGTGGTATTGTCTTTTTGTGTGTCAGGTAATTTTCAATTAAGTATCTCTCCTTGTGTGTGTAAGATAAAGGTAGAGAATTCATTCTTTTCCCTAGACATTTCGGCTTTACCAGGGAGATGGAGTAAGAACTGATGGCTTTAATTCTATTAAGAACTGTGTAGTACAGATGTCAGGTATGGCCCTCAGTTCTCACAAAAACACTGCAAATTCCATCTTGCTTTTCAGAGACCTTCTGTTTAGGTTTATAATCTCTTACCTGAATAGCTACAGATACATCTGCTACTGGATGTGGGCATGATGCTCTCTACACTCAACATAAATAGGAAATTTGATAGTTCTTCTGTACCCTGGCTCTCCAAGAATAGAGCTGGAAATTTCAGAATTCCTGCCTAGAAATAATCAACAAGTGCCTAAATGAGAAAGGAGGCTGCAGAAATCAACTTTCCTTTTAGGTTCTTCACTCCTACTGTCTTAGAGCTCCGAGTCTCATTGCCCCAACACCCAGATCTCTTAATAAAAGACTTTTTTTAGTTATCCTCAAAAGGACTGCTGGTCTGTGGTAAACCATTCTGTCCCAT
>JAJEJO010002797.1:464504-481756 GCA_020662805.1 Glaucomys volans
AAAGCTTTTCACCTTAAAAAGTGAAAATTCACACTTTTTTTGTGAATTAGATAGTCCTCTGCTTAGATAGTCCTAAGGCAGTTTGTATATTTCATTCCTCTGGACACAAAAACTAGTTTTGAGATAAGTAAACAAGCACATAACCTCAAGCAATCCCATTCAAGTTAACAAGATCCAATTCTTGGATTTGCTTTTTTATTTTTGATTAAGAACTTTCTTTTATTCTACATTTCATCTGGGATGCAGGAAGTTTGAAGCTTCTACCTCCACATAATCTGAAAATTAGGGCAATACATAGGAGAGAGCAAACAAAACTTAGGAATAGATCAAAGCCTTTTGGGTCCTAATTAAAACTCCCCTGAAGTTAAAAGAGGAGTAAACTACTGTAACACACAACACAGTTGAATCTCAAACACATCCAGATACAAAAGAGTAAGTATTATATAATTCCATTTATATAGCATCCTAGAGAGTGCAAATAAATTTATAATGACAAAAAGCAGATCAGGTTATCTGTGGCCACATTTAAACTAGAAAGCAGCTTAGTCAATCCTGATGGGGTGAGAGAAGTGCTCTGTGTCTTCACTATGGTGGACACAGATCTGTCAAAATGCATTTCAACTGTATACCTTAAATGGATGTAATTTACTGTATGCATATATAATAAGGTTGACTGAATCAAAAGTAAAAGAAACACAAAGTACAGTCATCTCTTGATATCCACAGGGCCTTGATTCCAAACCATTTGTGATATTAATATCATGGATGCTCAAGTCTCAAAATGGCAAAGTATATAACTGTTGGAGAGTATTGTTTAGGGAATGACAACAATTTTTTTTTACATGGTCAGTATTGATACAGTCATTGCAGGTCTAACTTAAATACATTTTAGATCTGCAGTTGGCTGAATCCACAGATGTGGAACCTATGGACAGAAGGGCTAACTGTAATCTCCGAAAGTTAGCCTTATCCTTGGTCTTTTCAGCTATATGAACAATACATTTCATTCTTGCTTAAACAATTTGGGGTGTGGTTTTTTGATCCTTGAAACAGCATTTACTATCTGATACAATTAAACTCGGTTTATAAAATTTACTTAGACATGCAGATATATTAATATACTGTTGAAAGTAAATGATGATTAGCCGGACGCAGTGGCGCACGCCTGTAATCCCAGTGGCTTGGGAGGCTGAGGCAGGAGGATCGTGAGTTCAAAGCCAGCCTCAGCAACTTAGTGAGGCCCTAAGAAACTCAGTGAGGCCCTGTCTCTAAATAAAATACAAAATAGGGCTGGGGATGTGGTTCAGTGATGGAGTGCCCCTGGGTTCAATCCCTAGTACCAAAAGAAAAAAAAAAAAGTAAATGGGATGATTAAAATAAAAATAAGTTTATAGCCATCTAATGACTCAGTTTTCTTTTTAAAACAAAAATGCAATTCTCCAACCATGTTCAAGTTTTATTCTTCTGCCTAAGAGGAAAATCCAACATTTCTTTGTTTCTTTTTTCTTTTGTACCAGGTAGTGAACCCAGGGCACTTAACCACATCCCCAGCCCTTTTTATTTTTTAGTTTGGAGACAGGGTCTTGTTAAATTGCTTAGGGTCCCACTAAGTTGCTGAGGCTGGCTTTGAACTTGTGATCCTCCTGCCTCAGCCTGAGGCAGCTAAGGATTACAGGTGTGCACCACCACACCTGGCCCAACAGTTTTTCCTAAGCTGCTATATTGTTTAAGAATTGTTAAATATAATGGTTTTCCTAATTACTAGTTCAGAATATATATTTTAGTTGGATAAGAAAAACTATACAATTCTCCAAGTATCATTAGCAAAAATATTTAGTTATAAGTCATATCATTTGCCTTTCTTTGTGGCTCAATGATCTTCATTTCTACCTCAAGTCTTTCTTATTTATTTATTTTAGAATATCTTTAAGTTTTCCCACGTACCCTTTAAAGGTACAATGGAAAATATTAGTTGTAAAGAAACATGAATTATGAAAGACCCAATAGTCTATAAAAAACAACATTCCAAACACAGATGAATAGCTTCAAGATTGAGAAAAACTGCCCTATTTTCATAGAGAACTATGGTTTTATATAAGGAAGTTGAAAATGTGCTTAAGACAGATACACACATTAAATTTTCATTAAAGAATTATAAATCTTAAGTAATATAACAAAATGATTACATATAAATGAGGCTGAAACATAGGACATAGATACATATATCTAATGGGAATTGTCACCAGGACAAAACTGTCACACCCAATGGAAATACTGTATCATATTTCGGGATTTAAGTTAAGCAATTTGAGTTTCTGGAAACAAATGTACTAACTGCCCTTAAAGAATCTTTATCCCTTTTACTTCCTCATCAGCAGTCACAGAAAAGAACAAAAATGGAAGTATTAAAATAATCCTTTTTCTTAGTAGTTTCATCTGACCAAAACAGTTCTAAACTATGCTAAACTGTATGCAACATAGTACTATTATAAACCCTTGCTAGTATGATACTTGTATATAATTTGTGCAAGTTAAAATGATTTACTATTTTTCCTATATTAAAAAAAAGTTTGGCTTTTCCTTATGCTTTTACATTTTAAAAACTCAACTTTTAGCTGTTTTCTTCAAGATTTCATTGTTTTTGAGGTATTATTATTATTATTATATATAATCCCTTTAGGATACTGAGTATAAGTATTCTTTGTCTAGATGGATACCTACATCAAAATCATTCAGTTTTCAAATGGGAATACTATTTTTTGCAACTTTTATACAATGATACTAATTGAATTTTCACTTTAATAACCTAACAGGTATACTTTCAATGGTGTCTGGAAAAGGAGAAAACTATAATTTGTATTTCAAATCCACTTAGATGCTGGGATTGGGACACATACATGTATAGCCATCATGGAGATGAACTACATTGTTAAAATACTACTTATGTGCAATGCTAAAGTCAGTTATTGCTTTATGACGTTTAATACCTAACATGGTGTCTTGTACTAACTATGCCCTAATCAATCCAGAATTTGATTCTGATTTCTCTGTGATCTACTATATTAACAAATGTGTAGAAAACCAGCAATTCTAAAAAAAAAAAAAAAAAAACGTGACCTAGAACAAAGGTTCATATCAGGGCTTACAGATAGGCCTGGGAAGGAAATAAACTCCTTCAAGCTAAATGAGAATTTCTGTGTATGTTTGGTTTTTATTTTTAGGCAGAAGACCTAAATATACAATTTTTTAAAATTTAAGTATATGGATAAAGATCAATCTTTTGTTAAAAGACAGAATTATTCCTTTTATACATCAAACAGGCTAGATAGTAACTGTTATTGTGCACAACTGTCCTATTACTACAGTCAATAATCTGAATACAGAAAAAGGGCAGCACAGAATATATGACATCTTGTTTCTATTGTACTAAAGAACTAGGATGATTAAAAATAAAAAATACTGAAACAAGACAAACCTCAATTTTATTCAACTAAAATGTCATAGCTAGGAACATCTCAAGTTGAGAATAATAAAGTTTACATAACATATAGGTATCTTGTGAATGTCAAAAAATAAGAAATATACTAAAGGAGAAAATTACAAATTCCTATAAAGCAAAAAATACCAGTATCAAAGCAAAAATTGAGAAATTCCTACTACAGGATAAAAACATTGACAACAAAATACATGTCAAACAATTTCCTTTCATTTGTCCCCCCAAAAAGCATATGAACTTTTATTTTCTCACAAACTTCGTTTGATTATGAAAGAAAATACATCTATACAGTAATACATAACAGGGTTTTAGCCAACTTTTTTCCAGTCAATGAACAAAAGGCAAAATTATGAGCAGATATCTTTTAAAAAGTAAATGGGTATGTTCTAGTATAATGTATAGATTATATAAATGATGCATTACCTTATACACATATATATGGAGAGAAAAAATGTATAAAATAAGAGAAGGGGACTAAATCAGAAAACAAAAGTATAAAGTTGAGAGAGAGAGAGGGAGTGCGTGTGTGTGTGTGTGTGTGTGTGTTTCCTCTACTATAAAACCCAGTCATCACGAAGGGCTGTGCCATTCTTAGGCCACTTTCAGGCAGATTCTGAAAAGCTGGAAAGTAAACACAGGTGTTTTAAAACTAGAGCTGCTGTCAGGGACAACCACAAACACCCTTAACTCTGATGTGGCAACGCCTCTTTCCCGCCCTCTGTTTTTTAAAGCATTGCCCGAAAAGAAAATGTCAAATGTTTCACCTTTCAACACTTCAGAATAAGTAAGAGCTTAGAGTATTGTTTTGCAAATCTCTAGTAAATAGATCATTTTTTCACTACTTTTAAATGTAGCCAATTAAATATTAATTACAAAAAATAAAAGTATAAGATCTGAAAGATTTACAACCCCCAACCTTATATCTCATCTTCCACCACATTTTACAGTAGTTTCTTTACTTTCTCAAAGCAAAATATTTTGTTCAATCACACTTAGTTGATTGTCATATTTTTTAATAGAAAACATATGATTTTTTTCTGAGGTTTAACACCCGAGTGAGCAAAGAATTTTAAACATTTAGAACTTTAATTAAAATATGTAATTCTTTTAAACAACTGTATCCTAATGATATCTAAATCAAAGCATAAATTATTACATACACAGAAAAACAGAAAATAGAAAGTAAAATAAGTGACTATAAAACACGGGATTCATATTCATAAAGGGAATCAATTTTGAACTTAATCTCTAGTAATTGTATAAAAGAGTCTCCCAAAAAGTAGGCATAAATTAGAAATTCATTAATTGCTACCTAACTGGTGAATATAAGAACTAAAGTACTCACATTCTACCATAAATATGAAGAAGCAGGTGCTATTAAGAGAATGGCCATATATTTATCAATTTCCAGATTAATCTTGGAGGTTATTTTAGTCTTACAATCAGAATTCCACAAATAATTCCATAGTGCAATTCGTACAAGAACTACTCTGTGAAATCATACTTGTGTATTTGATTATTCATAATAAATCACTAGTAGTTTCCCATTACTTTAAGCTTCTAATAAAAAATTTCTATCTTTTAAAATGATAAAAATCAGCAGAAATATAAGACTGAATAACAATTTTCATCAACATCAACACCTTTTTCAGTCATTTCCTTGGATATTTTACAACTTTCTCTTATATCACCTTTTAAAAAATGTTAAGAACTAGTATCAGATCTGTGTGATATTTGGCTAATCAGAGGCAATCAACTATAAATGAGAGAAAAGCAAATAAATTTTTACCATCTTGTTCAGATTCACCCATGCATTGCTTCATCTCACATGTGAGGGACATTTATATAGCATCAAGAGACAAAATAATAGTGTTAAATCATGACATAAACCAACAAGGTAAAGAAATTTAGAATTAAGTGTGACAGTTCTTGACTAAGTCCACTGTACTTCAGTATTATAACACACATGATACCTTCAGGCACAAAGGAGCAAGGAAAGGGCAGTGTGTCAGCCTTAGAAGTTAATTTCCTTGCTTTTGTTGGTTTATATTACCATCTAATATTACGTAAACAGTCTGTTTCTAGGCAATTTATTTTTTTCCTCTTCCATGATGAGCTGCATTCATTTGAACACTAAATGTTTTTGCATCTAAAAATCCAGTTTAACAGCAACAAAAACTGGCAAAGGAATGTTATTTTAAAAAAATTACAAAATATAAGATATACCATTTGCTTAACTGGAAGGATCACTAGTACTTATATTTTTATAATTTCTCAAAAGGTGAAGGTAAATAATTTATTAAATATAAAAGGTTTACCTTAGAATGCTCAGGGCTTATTAGTAACTCATCTTGGTCTAAAAGTAATTACCTGAAAACATAGATCTAGATAAAAATCAATGTAAGTGACTAAAACAAGGTAGATTCCATAAGCTATCAGAATGAGTAAGTTTTTATAGGCATCCTAGAGTTTAAAGATAACTATCATATATGGAACAAAAATGAATGGACAAATGTGCTTTCTTTAGATCACTGTGACCATAAATTAATTTCATTATTCTCATGTTCTAGAAAAAAATGAATAGTTATCCTAGTATTTAAAATGCATAATTTGTGTAATAAAATTCAATTAAAAACTCAATTTTAGGAAGGACAGAAATGCTGATATATCTTGGAAATGAAATGCATAAAAAATAATTCTAGATATAAATAGAAGTATCAAAAGGCAGTGAAGATTTAACTGTGTAATCATAAACCACAAACAATACAGGATGTAGGATACTGGATTATATTGGAAATACTTCCAAGGAATATAAAACTATATTGCATGATTTTATGAAATTATTAAGTAAGTAGAAATATAAGATAACATAAATGCCATTCAAATACATCATGGTTGTGCAAGATTCAAAGTTAACATTTTCTAAAGAAAAGGCTAAAGTTATAAAAATTCCCAAAAGCTATTTATCTGAAATACATGGAATTTTTTTCAAGACTGTGAATTATATACTAAGAAATATATTTAATACAAAACCTGAAATGTTGGCAATATGCTTTTTATATTGATTTTAAATACTAAGCAATAAATTATAGGATTTTTAAAAATGGGTCTGAGTCAGTAGGCAAGAGTGATTTTCCAAGATGCCTTTTTTGTTTCAGTTAAAATTAAAATCCATGCTGTCTAATCCTTGGAGTCAATTTGTAATTAAGGGGATTTGATGAGAGACCAGGCACTGAATTAATGATAAAATTTAATATCTGTTTTAATGCATCAACATAACAGAAAAACTAACCAACACTGAGCAACATAATAAAGTCATTTTGTAATAGAGGAAAGACTATAGCCATATCAGTTTATGAATGTGATTTATTTTGGAAAATAAATGACATACTAAAAGTTCTATAGATGTACTGCCAAGAACTGTGAGTCTGAAAATCAACATTTATGTAAAATATACTAAAAGAACCAGGATCTGTTTAGTACTAAAAACTACATTGGTAAATGAGATTACTTTTGAGAATTTTATGTAATCACTAATGAAGAACTCAACTACTTTCGATATCATTTCTCAAAATAGACATGTTTTTATTTAGTAGCTGAAATAAGTGTATTTAGCAATCAAATTTGTTTTTTAAAATATATTTTTAGTTGAGAAAACATAATTTTTAAAAAATCCACCAAATTCAATTTCCTAGTATATCTAGACTGTGTACTATAACTTTCAGAGCATTATTATACTGTATTATAGTTCATAAGACAATTTAATACATCGCTGTTTTACCAAGTAAGTCTTGGGTACAACTTTCTGTAGAATTCGGTTACTAGAAACAAGTAAAAACATAAGAGAGAACATTTCATTTGACCAGCAGTCTCCATGTACTCTCATCCAACTTATCCCTGAAATATTATGAAAGCAATAAAAAAGACATAAAATGGATAATGCCCCCCAAATTCTGGTATCAACCTAATAAAGAAACCAAGTGGAAAATTAAGCAGAACTAAAACTAAAAAGCATAGTTGGTATTTTATAAAAATATAAAATTCATAGGCCTAGAAGAAAATTGGGAAAATATTTTTTCCCTACTTTACTTTGTAAACAGAAAGTCTATCTTGGGCAAGATTTCAAATGCAAAGTAAGATATTCCAATTTGGTAGGCTTTGGGTCAGGCCCAGATCTATCATTTTGAAAACACTCTCAATAATAATATATATCTCTTTAAAAAACGACTGACCTATACTAGTTACCTAACTGGATCTCTATGAGATATTGCTTTAAAGCTATCCAGGGTATTCTCAACAGTGTACCATGGATACCTGCTCTTCTACATCTTGGCTATTGTAATACTAGAAGTCTACATGTCAAGAAAAAGAGGAGGAGATAAGAAGGTAACAGCAGGGGAAAAGATGAAGCTAGTGATGAAGGAATGGTTGATATAGGTAGAGAAAAGATAGACCTGGGAGGACATCCCAAGGATAAAGGCATATTTCCATTTCTTTTCGGGTCAACACTCATGTTCTTATAGAAAAAAATTCATCCTATCATCCAAACTCCCTTCCAGTGTTCCCAAGACAAGAGTACTGTGGCCAAACTGAAAAGAGAATGAGTAGCTATTACAACGATGGTCATAGGAAGTAGGGCAAGAGGCTTAGGTGACACAGGGCATTTCAGTCAGAGGAAATACCGGGTCCAAAGACAGCCTAGAGAAAGTTTCCAAAAACAATTTACACAATAATAGTTCCACATGGTGTACTCAAAATTCAGTCTCCTACTCAAAATTTATGTCTTCATTCATATGTTTATAATTAAAATTTTGGCATATTACAAAATGTATAAAACAGTTCCTGTAGGGAAATTTACAATGTAATTTTTTATTCCCATCATTATCTATCAAAATAAAATACCAAATTAATAAAATACCAACCATAAAACTCAAAACTAGAAAAAAATCATTAGGAACCAATGATAAAAAGCAATTAGATGCAAATACCACAAGTTTTATATTTGTGCTTGCTGTTAATAAGCTCCACAAAAGTTTCCCACAGTAATTCATATTACTTTCATGGCAGGGTTATAGTTCACAGTTGTTTTATCTGCTCCCCATCATTTTTTATTGCATCTTTATGGCCTTGATGAACCTACGTGGGTTTTAGTGATTTGCCTGTACCTGTTGCTGTAATCCACAGAGTCATGCTCCAATGTATTTTTCATTTCAGGGAGCCCATAATGAATGCTGTTACAACACTTCTCCATTTGTTGTGAAAAGATGGTAAACCTGGTCCAGCTGGGAGTATTGCTTATAAAGAAATACACTCCTGAGAAAAAATTTATTGTATGGAAAACAAAGCCTGGCATGAGAATAGAATGCTGTTAGTAAACAGCTCAGAATCTCTCTCCATCCCCCTTGCTCAGAAATTTGTGTTTTGCTAGATACTAGCTCCTTTCTCTCCTTTTTCCTAACTGACTTCTTAATAACTTCAGACTGCACATGGCCTATAGCAGCCTCTTTGGTCCCAAGCCAAGGATCACTTCACTCAGTCTTCAAAGCCAACTCGTTCATTCCCTTTCAGTTTCCCAATTCCAAATTATTGAAGAAGGAATATGACCTACCTATCTTTTCAAACCAGACCACATGGATAAAGGTCACTGTCTAATTTTGGGTTAGACAGCAAATGCATCAGATTTCTTATAGAAAAAGAATGGTTGGGGATGGCTAAATGATTTTAAGTAGACAAGAAAAAAGCCTTGTTATACTGTAGTCTGTAAAATAAATCTCAGTGCAACATTCCCATTATAGCCTAACTTTCTCATTTAATAACTAAGCTCCTCGAAATAAGAGACCCAGAATAGCCAAAGCAATTCTTAGGAAGAAGAGTAAAGCAGGAGGCATCACAATACCAGGCCTTAAACTACACTACAGAGTCATAGTAACAAAAACAGCATGGTATCAGCACCAAAATAGACATATAGACCAATGGTACAGAATAGAAAAGACAGAGACAAACCCACACAAATACAGTTATTTCACAGAAGACAAAGGTGCCAAAAACATTCATTGGAGAAAAGACAGCCAATTCAATACATGGTGCTGGGAAAATTGGAAATCCATATGTAACAAAATGAAATTAAATCCATCTCACCCTGCCCAAAAGTCAACTCAAAGTGGATCACAGGCACTAGAACAGAGACCCTGTACCTAATAGAAGAAAAAGTAGGCCCAAATCTTCACCATGTGAATTTAGGAACTGACTTCCTTAATAAGACTCCTAAAATGCAAGAAGTAAAATCAAGCATCCAATAAATGGGATGGATTCAAACTAAAAAGCTTCTTCACAGCAAAGGAAACAATCAACGTGAAGAGAGAGACTACAGAATGGGAGAAAATCTTTACCATATGCACTTCAGATACAGTACTAATCTTCAGGATATACAAAGAACTAAAAAAAAAATTAACACACAAAAAACCCACAAATAACCCAATCAATAAATGGGCTAAGGAAATGGGCACTTCACAGAAGACATGCAATCGATGAAACAATATATGAAAAAATATTCAACATCTCTAGCAATTAGAGAAATGCAAATCAAAAAGATTCATCTCACTCTAGTCAGAATGGCAATTATCAAAAATACAAGCAGTAATAAATGTTGGTGAGGATGTGGGGAAAAAGGTACACCCATACATTGCTGGTGGGACTGCAAATTGATGCAACCATTATGGAAAGTGATAAGGAAATTCCTCAGAAAACCTGAAATGGAACCACCATTTGACGCAGCTATTCCACTCCTTGGTTTATACCCAAAGGACTTAAAATCAGCATACTACAGTGATGAAGCCACATCAATGTTTGTAGCAATTCAATTGACAATAGCCAAACTATCGAACCAAACTAGGTGTCCTTCAATAGATGAATGGATAAAGAAAAAATATACACAATGGAATATTACTCAGCCTTGAGGAAGAATGAAATTACGGCATTTTCAGGTAAGTGGATAGAGCTGGAGAATATCATGCTAAGTGAAATAGGCCAATCACAAACAACCAACGGTCGAATTTTTCTCTGATATGTGGATGCTAATTCACAATAAGGGTGTTGGGGGGTATAGGGAAGAATAAGGTACTTTGGGTTAGTCAGAGGGGATCGAAGGAAGGGGAAGGAATACGGGAGTAGGAAGGATAGTAAAATCAATTGGACATTATTACCCTATGTGCATATATGACTACATGACTGGTGTAATTCTACATTGTATACAACTAGAAGAATGAGAAGTTGTACTCCATTTATGTATGATGTGTCAAAATGCATTCTACTGTAATGTACAATTTGATCAAATAAAAAGAAAAAAATGAGTTCCTCCAAAAATATTTTCCATATTTTCTGCTTTTAAACTTTCCATTTAACTGGAATTCAGGCTTCCACCATCATCACTGAACTGATACTGCAATGATAAGCCACTGCTGCCCTAATTACCAAACCAAATGTGCACTTTTGGTCTTACTTGATGTGGCTGCAGCAATTGACACTGTGAACTCTCCCTTCATGAAATTTCATTGAATTCTGAATTCTGTGAAAACATAATATCTTGATCATCCCACTATCCTAAGATGATGACAAGTACATCAGAAAAAAACAGGAAGGGACAAAGAAAATGCTGATGGTGAAATGAGCTGAGATACACTGTGCTGGGTAGATGGCATTTAAATCAATTTCAAAAAGATAAAAATGAGCTTGTGAACATTTGGGGAAAGTGTTCCTTGGAAGTAGAAACAGCAAGGTCAAGACTCTTAATGTGAGCATGCCTGGTGTGTTTGAGGAACATCAAGAGGATAGGGCCCCTGAAGTGAAATATGACATCAGGGAAGTCCTAAGGGCCAAATCAAGAGGTCTTGGAGGCTGGTCCTCTGAGTGAACTGGCAGGCCATTAGGAGGTTCTTTGCAGAGGAGTACCATAACCTAATTTGTATTTTTTAATAGGATCATTCTGAGGGCTGTGCTAAGAATGGAGGAAGGCAAGTATAGGAGCAGGAGATCATTTAGAGGTTTTGAAATAATACAAGCAAGAAATGCTAGAACTTGAAAGACAGTAGCAGTGGAAGGGGTAGGAAGTGGTTGAATACTTGATATTTACTAAAAGTAGAGTCAAGAGAATTTGTTTACAGATAGGATGTGGAGCGAGAAAAGACAGGAGTTAAAAATGATTCCATAGATTTTGGCCTAAGTCACTGGTGGGATAAAAGGAAGTTTTTTTTTAGAGAGGGTATGCAGGATCAACAATTTCAGGGGATAAGATTAAGAGTCTGGTTTTTGGTATATTAAGTTTGAAGTGTCTATACATACTCAAATTTTGATAGGCAGCCTCTGACATGGCCCTAAGATTCTTGCCTCCTATTTATGCTCTTGTATAACTAACTGCCTGCCCTGGAGTATAGGCTGGATTTAATGACTGACTTTAAAAAGGTCTATTTTGAGGTAATTACAAATTCATAGGCCACTGAAAAAATATATGGGGAGATTCCAAGTACTTTCCATCTGATATACTCCAATGTCAACATCTTCCACAACTACTGTATAATACCTAAATCAGCAAGCTGACACAGTGGCACAATCCAGAGTTTGTTCTGATTTCGCCAGTTTTAATGCACTCATGAATGTGTGTGTGTGTGTGTGTGTAGTTCTATGCAATTTAATCACCTGTAAATTGATGTGATCACAATCATAATAAAATTACAGAATTGTCCCATCCCCAGGACCTCTTGTGCTATTTTTCTGTAGGCATAACCCCACTGTCTTGGTATAATTATGAATCATAAACCATTGTTAAAAATGTCTTAAAGATAAATTATGGGGTTATCCTACCTATAATAAAACTCATTTGAAACTGACTGCTCTTTCCTTAATTCAGAATCTAGGTATGCCTAAATCCAGACCATCTCACAAATATATATGATTGAATAAATGAGAAAAATGTTCTAATTGAAATGACGTGAAATGTTATCTACCCTGCCTTTTGAAGATATAAAATAATTTGACAAAGATCACATGGTTCCTCAAAGAGCAAGGATAAGAAAACCGGTCTCTGACAGTTACACCAGTATTCTTTCTATACATGAATCATTGGCATAATGTATCATACTTTATAAACAGATTGCACATACATTCTATTTATTTATTTTGTTTTGTTTATTTTAATTTTACAGACTGCATTTTGATTCATTGTACAAAAATGGGGTACAACTTTTCGTTTCTATGGTTGTACACAATGTAGATTCACACCATTCATGTAATCTTCAAATGTACATACGGTAATAATGTCTATCTCAATCCACTATCTCTCCTTCCCCCACCCCCTCCCACCCTATTTCCCTCTACACAATCCAAAGTTCCTCCATTCTTCTCTTACCTGCCCCCCCACCACCCCACTCCCCATTATGTGTCATCATCCACTTATCAAAGAAAATACTTGGTCTTTGGTTTTTTGGGATTGACTTATGTCACTTGGCATGATACTCTCCAACTCCATCCATTTACTGCAAATGCTGTAATTTTATGCAAATGCTGTAATTTTATTCTTCTTTATGGCTGAGTGGTATCATACAATTTATCAACTGCAATAATATGTTCTATTTTTATTGGTACTGGGGATAAAATCGAGTGCTTTACCACTGAGCTACATTCCGAGACCTTTTGAAAAAATTAAAAAATTTGGAGATAAGGTCTTACTAAGTTGCTGAGGGTCTTGTTAAGTCTGGCCTTGAACTTGTGGTCCTCCTGCCTCAAACTCCCAATTTACTGGAATTACATGCATTTGCCATCACACCTAGAGATATCTCTGTTCTTATCTTGCAAATATGGGACCAAATACTCACAGAAGCTAACTGCATTTCACAAAGCTGTACAGCCAGTGAAGGGGAAATCCAGTATCTTGAAATTCAAAATCTATTACCAGGGTTATCTACTAAAAAATAATTCAAAACCACACCCCAATGCATAGAAGGCTGCTATCATCAAATATAGTATAGTAATATGGCTGCTTCAGGAAAAAGACTAATCCTAATACATGATTTCATCTTAAGAAGCTGTTATTAGTTACTATTTCATACAGTGAATAGCATTTGCTATTTATTCATTCTCTTAAAAGAGTTTATTCTGCAGTGAACTCCAAATAGCAGAGGACAAAATGAACAAGCCTAAGGTTTTTCCATCAATATTTTTAAGTCAGTAGTAAAAACTAGAATGCTTAAACTACACTGTTCAATTCATGAACTAAGAAACTTTAGCACAAAATAGAAAAACTCCATGTTATCCATATTTTGAACTACCAGATAACAAAAATATTAATATCAACTAGGATAGATTAAAAATAATTTTACTTAAAAATTTGATTGCCTAATGATAAAAATAATGTGCAAAATTTACTTCCAAGCAGATAATAACAAAAAATTATGATCTTTTATGCTGAACAAATTTCTGATTTATAGAGACAATAATCAACTAATAATTAAAAATAAAGTCATAAAAGCAAAATCCAGAAGAAACAGAAAATGTGACACTTTTAGGAAAAACCAAGTAGTAGGGAATGTCATGGGTTTAGTAAAACTAGAAAAACAGTCCTAAAAAAGAGGCATGGGTTAGGTAGGATAAAATGATAGTATGAAGTCCTGAATTCCATATTCAGAGGAAGACTTAGATTTTATTCCATAAGCAATAGGAGGCAGCTGAAGATTTTTATTTATACAATCATTATTTTAATCTTGTCCTTGATAGCGACTTTTTAAAAATTTCAACATGTTTGCCATTCTTTTATAAATATGCATTTTCTAATGGGTTGTTTAAAGAACTTTTTTTGTTTTTAACTTCAGTGTTCTGCGTGATTTAAAAAAAATCATGATTGGAATTCATTTGGGATTCTTAGATCTGAGGCTTCCATCATTTGATAATTCTGGTAAATTTTTTTCATCATGATTTCTTTGTATTTTGCCTTTCCCCCCATTCCCTGTATTAGTTCCTCTGAATCTATGAAGAAATCATATGAAGAATCTGTTTTAAATCTTTAAATTTTGTGTCTTTTATCATCTCATATATTTTTAATTTTTTTCTCTTTCTGGTTTCAATCTCCATACTTGCTTGAAATCCATCTTTTAGTTTAATAATACTTTTCTGAAATTGTGTGTAGTATGCTGTTCAACCTATTTGTTAAGTGCTTAATTTTCATTTCATTTTTCTTTTATAAGTTCAATGTGTTTTTTTCCCCAAATCCAGTCAATTATTTCTCAAGCCTCTCTTTTTCCTCAAAGATATGAAAACACACTTTCATTGTATTCTGTGACTGATGATTAAAATGCCAAAATTATTTGTGAATTATATGATTCTGCTGCCTTATGTTTTATTTTTTCTTTTCATTAGAAGTATCTTTTTTTAATGCATTTTCTAATTTCTTTTTCTGTTAGCTCAGAGTCTTTGAAACTTTATCTTCAGGAACTGTTAAAGACAAATTGTGATGACAATTTGCTTTAGTTTGTTGTCTAAGGGCCTCTCTGCAGGGCAGGACCAAATTAAATCCTCAGCTCTTAGAACCATACTTGCAGCAAAAAGTCAGGCTACCTGTGTGGTACTAAACCTGCCTGAAAGCTGGTGATGAATGACAAATTCTCAGAGAAGAATTTTTTTCCCTCTCTCCAGTTAAGAAAGTCAAGTTCCCTCACTGTCTTATTTTGTATAAAGGGCTTGCCTCCTCTTCATGTAAATACTCATGACAATAATACTAATGGTGAGGTCACCTAGGATCCCAGATTTAGGAGAGGATCTCTCATGATGTTCCCTGGCATAAACAGGCTCTTGTTTTGCTCATGTGGCCATTAAAATAGAAGCTCAAATTCACCAAGATTTGACAAACCCACTCAGGCTGAAATGAAAGAGCTCAGGAACTTATTGCACAGTTTTGTTTTGTTTTTTCCTTTTCTATTTTTATGACCACTGGGTTTGGGGTCTTTGCCAATTCCTTACTTTATTGCCATACTATTGTCAATAATATGTTTGAAAATATTCTTAAAGTAAAAAAAATTACCCTCTTTCATCGTCTTGGTTTTCTTTTGTTGTTCTTTGCTTGTTTGTTTGTTTTGGTATCAGAGATTGAAGCTGAGGCACTTAACCACTGAGCCACAACCCGAGCTCTTTTTGTATTTTATTTAGAGACAGGGTCTTACTGAATTGCTTAAGGCCTCACTTAGTTGCTGAGGCTGGCTTTGAAATTGGGATCCTTCTGCCTTAGCGTCCCAAGCTGCTGGGATTACAGGTGTGCACCATCATGCCTGGCCTTTTACGTTGTTTTCTGATCAGAAGGTTCATTTGAGATATTGTTGCTTTATATTTTGGAAAATGCAAGACTTAGCAAACACTTTGATATAAAAAAAGCATCTTCTGTGTTTTAAAAGAATAGCTGATGGCAATATGACCACTGACTAGAAAGGTGAGAAAATAATGATAAATAAGTTAGGATGGTACTATGATTGTCTAGATCATGACCCTGACATAAGACAAAATAAAAATGAAGGCAGAACAAGAAAGAAAGAATTGCTGCATATCTGATGGAACTGGAAGCTGAACTGCTTTTCAAGGTGGGTGTTAAAGGATATGAAGATTATGTCAACTACTTTGGCCTACAGGTCTACTAGAATGGCAGTACCATTAGTTAATTGATATTAATGGATCAAATGGACAGTAAATAATAGAAAACTGTTAAGAATTACATAAAACATAGTTTTATTTTCTCACTAAAAAAAAGAAGTCAAGGTGCTTTATGTTCCCTAAGTGCTCACTGGATAAGGTCCTCAATGATGTTGAAGAGCTTCTCTTTGCCTTTTCTTCATGACTGTAAAATGGCTACTACAGTTCCAAACAGCAGGTAAGTAAGAAGACAGTGAGTAATGCTGCTTTCTTCATCTGCCTTATATCAGAAAACCGAAAACTATTCCAGAGGCACCCTCTCTCTTCCCTTACCCCTGTTGTACACTGCTTTCATGTCTCACTGGCAAAAAGAAAGGCTGAGAATGTGTTTTAACCTTTCATACTTCTATAGTAGAGGCATGCAAAGGGGGACTATGGAGATAAATGTTGAGTTGCACAGTTAATAGTCCTGACTTCTTCCCAGGGAGAAAGTTCACAGGGTCAAACTGGCATTTAGTTTCAAACTTACTAGATATGAAGACAATAAGAAAGGGCAGATGTGACATTATTTAGGACATAAATAGTAGATGATACCCCAGGGATAGATGAAATAGAAAAGGAAAAAGAAAACAAAAGAAACATCCTGCTAGTGAGGATATGGTTCAACAGGAATTCTCCTTCCTCAGTGGTGGAAATGCAAATGGTATAGTCACCTTGGAAGAAAGTGGCAATTTCTTACATAAGTTAAACATATTTTACCATATGACCCAGCAATTGCACTCCATGGAACTTACTCAGATGACCTGAAAACCTTATGTTCACAAAAAAAAAACCTACATGTAAGTGTTTATAGGAGTTTTATTCATACCTGTCAAAGCTGGCAAGCAACGAGAAAGTCCTTCAGTAGATGACTGAATAAATAAACTGTGGTACATTTCATAATGGAGTATTATTTAGCCCTAAAAAGCAACTAGATATAAAGGCTTCAAAAAGCCAATGTTGAAAGGACTATAAATATTGTGTAATTACTGGAAGACATAAATAATGGAGAGAGTAAAAACACCAGTGGTCAAGGGACAGAAAGTTGAAAGGG